>CAUYON010127114.1:0-29347 GCA_963573935.1 Arctocebus calabarensis | reverse complement strand
GGGGAAAGGGGAGAGGGAGGGAAAGGGAGGGAGAGGATGGGGGGACTTAGGACAAAGGGTAAGATCACACGTGTGGTACATATTTGAAGGGTCAAGAGAAAACTTCTAAATACAGATCAAAAATGTTTTCACATAGTAAATGAGAAAATCTCATGAATGTTATGTCAATCAGGTTGATAAAAATATCTCAGATTGTATGTGAAACCCGCACACTATACCCCATGATTGAACTAATGTACACAGCTATGATTCAATAAAAAAAAAACTTTCATTTAACAAAAAAAAAGAATAAATACATAAATAAATCTTTTTTTTTTTAAGAGAAAAAAGTACACAGAGATCATGATATGCCCCACAAACTAAAGTGGTCAGATGTGTGCACTCTCTCTATCCAGAATATACAGAAGCTGTCTAGGCCTTAATTGACAAAAAGAAATGGAGCAATAAAGATGTGGAGGTAATTTTGTTTTGTCTCATGGCATTAAACTGCACCTACTTGTTGGCAACTATGAGATTTTTATCTCCAACCTAGCCCTCACTCCCCAATTCTTGCCTGTTGAAATATTTATTTCACTAGCTACATTCTTATTAAAGTTACTACGTACCAACCAAACTGCTAATTTCCATCTCTGCACTTGCTTCTCTGGAAGCCTTGGCTTTTCAGTTGATAGAAATTCCATACTTCTAGCTGTTCAGGCCAAAATCCTTCACTGTATTACCTTAAAAAATATTTCCAGAGAGCAATCTTATTCTCATCACCTCAGTCTTGTCCCTACTGTCCTGAGTTGATCTGCTGCCCTCTACCATCTCTAACTGATCTAGGTGCTTCCATTCTTGGCCCCAAGTCTACAATCATCACGATAATGCTCTTAAGACATAAATCAGATCGAGTTACTCCACAAACATTCCACTGGAATCAAATTTCACTCAAAGTCAAAGTCCTCAAAATGGATTTCGACTGCCAACATTAGGAACCTCAAACTTTATTGTAAAGGGCCAAAGAGTAAATATACTAGGTTTTATAGGCCAGATGATCTGTGTCTCAATTACTTAAAGCAGCTAATGAAAAAATATAATGAATGGTGGTAGCTACGTTCCAATAAAACTTTATTTGCAAAACAAATAAGTAAACAAGCTAGCTTTGGCCAGTTGGCCATAGTTTTATGACCCTTGTCCTAAATTCTCCTTTCCTGTTTTATTTTTCTTCATAATACTTAATACCACCTGGTAATTTACTTGTTTATGTTTCCTCTGATTCGTATATAAGTTCCATAAAGAAAGATGCATTATCTCTTTTCTTTATACAGTATTTCCAGTACATCCCTGGCACATAGGAGATATCTGATAAATGTTTGTTGAATTAATGAAAATGAAAATGGAGCCACATGGCAGGTCATCCATCTGCTGGCTGGTGTATCACTTTACATGCACTCAGAGCACTAACACACACAGTCCACTTCACATACTGCTGTGGGCCCAACCACATTACATCAGCAAGTATTTCCTGTCACCATTATCTATATTTCTAGATCCTAAAGACACATGAGCATAACCATAAATCAAGTTAACAAAAAATAATGTCAACCCGTTCTCAACATCTATTGTCTCATTTCATTCTGGCAACAGTTCTATAAGAAGAGAGAGGGGGAAAATATCCATATTTACTAATTAAAAAGACAAGGAAAAGAGGTTAAATAACTTTCTGAGGGTCACAGGACTAATGAGTCCTTCAGAGCAAGCCTGGAACGAAGGTTGTCTCCACAGAGCAATCACTTTGCCATGAGGTATTTTTCACTTATGGTATATTTGCTTCTCGGCAGTTAAGGTTTTATGTGTTACAATAATAAGGGAATATATTCAGGGGGAAAAAGAGCAGAACTTTGTCCCCTGAAACACTTTGCAAAGTTGTGTGAGAGAACTAGGCAGTTAAATTCACCCATCCCTGAAAATAATAACTCTCCAGACTTTAATAAGAGAGTTATTAGGTGCTAAATGACAATTTGCCTGTAAGAATGAAGAATTAAGGCAATATTTTCTAGGAAGGTAGTGAAACTTTAAAAAATAACCAAACCTTTACATTTCTATGACCTCTGCTTCTCTCAAGACTTTTCCACTAAGTTTTGGCAAAGACACTCAGTCTTGAAAACTCTTCTGAGAGTTCCTTCAGCTTCTTTCTTACTCATGTGTTTGGGGAACCAGTATCTGTTTTCTTAATGGAAAAGAGGCAGGCAAGGATATTTCAGAATTCTTATGTCTGAGGTCAATGGTATCCTAAGGGAGAAATAGAAATGTGAAACAATTACTTTTCTTTTCTTTTTTCTTTTCTTTTTTTTTTAGACAGTCTCACTTTGTCACCCTTGGTAGAGTGCCATGGCGTCACAACTCACAGCAACCTCCAACTCTTGGACTTAAGTGATTCTCTTGCCTCAGCCTCCCGAATAGCTGGGACTACAGGCACCTGCTACAATGCCTGGCTTTTTCTGTTGTTGCAGTTGTCATTGCTGTTTTAACTGGCCAGAGCTGGGTTCAAACCTGCCACCCTCGGTATATGGGGCCGGTGCCCTACCCACTGAGCCACAGGCGCCACCTGAAACAATGCTTTTTCAACATGATATTCTGATTAATGACCTTTGGTATATGACAGCTTTGTTTCTTTTAGAGATAGAACCAATTAAATTCAATATAAATAATTATGTTTTCCAAACAACTGAAACATGTAGCCTCTTAACACATGAAATATAATTTACATATAAAAGAAAATTTCAACACTGGCTTCCACCAAGGGGATCTTCTCTTCCATTCATTATCTACTTCTACACAGACAGAAAAGTCTTTACTATCAACAGTTCACCAGTTGAAAAGTTTTAATGGCATCCTAGAGAATAAACTTCTGATTGCAAATGTCTCCTTGAGCAATAGTTTGAGAAAAAACAAGAGCTGCCTCTGGGCTCAGGAGGACCAGGAGAGGTGGCCTCCTTGTGGGAGGGGGAGTGGAGACCCAATGCCACAGCCGCTCTGTCCTACATTCTTGGCCTTTTCTCCCATCTCTTCCCCTTCACCCTAAGCTCACGCTTGTTGCCAAAACCATTCTGTGATCTCGTGTCCCCTTTTCTAAAAGGCTGCTCACTCTGCTTTTTTTCTACAAAGCAGCCTCCAATGCTCCGGGGTGCTGCCCAAGTTCCTCGCTCCCCCTCTTCTCCAGCCTCTCCTGCCTTCACACTCTGATGCACGTTTTTGTCTTTACCATTCAATTCAATGCTTCCTGTTCCTAATAATTAAATATTTCACATGTGATCATCTCCCCTCTTTAAACTCCAGGGCAAGTCTGAAGATGTGAATTTATTTGAATTCTTTAATAGTGGATTCCACAGACATGGTACATAAAACAAATGATTCACTTTGACCTTTCTTGAACATTTCATTTCTTTGTGTTCTTTGAGTTTGTACCTGTCCATGAAATAAAATTCAAACTTTTTTGTTTGGCATACAAAGTCCTTTCTGGACTGGGGTTAGCCTACTGTTCCAGCTTCATTTTGGACTGTTCTCAAGGTTGCCTTCTCCCTGATCCACATTACCATCCCATGAACACACACACAGACAGCCTTCGGGTTACAACAGTACTGAACACTTGGCATTCCTCAGGGTGACCTTGTTCTGCTTTATATACTCTTGACATCTCCTCTTTGCCTTGGTCTGCACTGCCCTTTCCTCTCTGAACTAAAAGTACCCTTGCTGTTTTCATCCTTGAAGACTAGGCTTAAGGACAACTGCCTTGTGAAGTCTATTTGATCTCCACTCCCCATTCCACCAACATGGGGGTGCTACTCCTATATCTCACATGTCTATCGCAATAATTGTCATACTCAAATAATAAAAGTTACTTATCAATATGTAATAGGTAAAGATATTCTTAATGTCCATATTTTATTCACCATTTTCAGCCAGAAGCATTTAATAAATATGAATCACTGCATAAAATGCTAAGAACTTTTACAAATTAAAAATATAAAAAAGGCTCGGCGCCTGTGGCTCAACGGGCTAAGGCGCCAGCCACGTACACCTGAGCTGGCGGGTTTGAATCCAGCCCGGGCCTGCCAGACAACAATGACGGCGGCAACCAAAAAATGGCCGGGTGCCTATAGTCCCAGCTACTTGGGAGGCAGAGGCAGAAGACTCGCTTGAGCCCGGGAATTGGAGGTTGCTGTGAGCTGTGACGCCACAGCACTCTATCCAGGGCAACAGCTTGAGGCTCTGTCTCAAAAAAAATAAAATAAAATAAAAAAATATATATATATAAAAAAATTTAAATTAGATTAAAAAATTAAAAATGTGAGGATTCCCTCTACATACAGGAAGATTAAAAATTATTTAGGTGGGTTAGGTGTATGCACATAATAACAACTTATAAACAAACTTGTACCAATCAGGGAGACAGAGCCAATGGCATTACTTTGAATAGAAAAAAATGTGATATAAAGAACAACTATCTAGTAAAAGATGTGTAACGACTAAAAGACTAGTAGCAACTACCTCTAGGCTGAAGGAAATGGATAATAAAGGGAGCAGAGACCAAAGAGAGGGCTTCCTAAGATTCAGAGCTCCTCAAAGAAACTGTGGTCAGAAGGCTAAACCTAAGGCTGCACCGGTGGGGCTCACCAGTGCTGCTCAGAAGCTGCTCCTCACTGGGGGAAACATGGCCCAGGGATGTGGCCGGAGCTGCTTTACTCTCACGCAGAATTAAAAGATGGAGAACCAGAACCAGGCCTCTATTAACCAAGCCAAACACCATGCCAGCTGGCAAAAAAGAAATGTTTATAGAGCCCAGTTTTATTTTCATAAAGCCCAGCAAGAAACGCAAAATTGGAGCTGAAAGACAATAAGTTGAAAACCCTGGTCTGTGCAGTGGCTCATGCCTGGAATCCTAGCACTTTGGGAGACTGAGGAGGGACGGTAGAAAGAGGCCAGGAGTTTGAGAATAGAGAACAGCCTGAGCAAGAGTAAGCAATTACCCCGTACAAAAAGTACAAAAATACACAGATTGGCAGAGTGTGGAGTCCTACTTGGGAGGCTGAGGCAGGAGGATTGCTTGAGCCCAGGAGTTTAAGGTTGCAGTGAGCCATGATGACACCATTGCACTGGGAGACAGAGTAAGAGCTTGTTTCAGAAAAAGAAAAAGGACCCACCAATTACTCTTGTGGGTCCACCAGTACAGTGCATCTCAGAAGGGTACAGGTGAAACTTACTAAATGTAGAATATAAATGTCTGTACACGATAACTAAGAAAATGCGATGGAAGCTATATCAACCAGTTCAATGTAAATATTTTAACTGTATATAAAACCAGCACATTGTACCCCATGATTGCATTTATGTACGAAACCATGATTTAATTTAAAAAGAAGAAAGAAAGAAAAAGAAAAAGGAAAAAAAGAAAACTGATACGGTTTTAAGGCAAAATTAAGCAAGGAAATTTAGTACATAATATATGTATATGAGATATAAAAATGAAAAAGTAAGGAAGTAAGGAAATATCATAACCAAAGTTAATCCATCATATTTCATTTTTGAGAGAACAATAGATGTACTTTTTGATTTTTTTATAATCCAACAAATGATTTTAATATAGAACAATGCAATAGTAATAGTACTTGGGCTAAATTTATTACAGGATTTTTTTTTGTAGGGGGCACTGGGGCCGGGTTTGAACCTGCCACCTCCAGTATGTGGGGCCAGCACCCTACTCCTTTGAGCCACAAGTGCCACTCTATTATAGGATTGTAAATCCCAGGAGTTAGCATATTCCTTTTGTTTTAAAGTTCTGGTGTCAAAATGTGAAAAAGTAGGTTTATATAACCTGAAATGATGAGTTGAGAGGTAACTGAAATATTGTCAGGAATTTTCCCAGACTACCTTAACCAGAATCTGCAGTAGAAACTATTTTTCAAAGATTAATTTCTTTCATCTGCTTTAGGGTGGTACGAGAACATGAAAGGCAATGGGAAACAGAAGCACATAAATCTGTTTAATTTTTGACAGCTAAGCATTGATAATTTTATTTAACACTTTTAACATTTTTCTTTTTCTTTTAGTGAAAGAATAAAACAAACTTTTATCATAAAAAGAGATATATCAAACTCATCTATCTGAGAATAGGACAGAGAGTCCTACTGGACCATAGAGTCACAACTAGGGTTTATCCCCTTAAAACTCATTATCTGTTGTTTCTCTTCCATATCTATTGTGCTTCCCCTGTGCTCTATCACCAAAATAGACTTAGATATTGTGTGTGTCATTTTCAGGATGCATAATCTAGTAATGTGAAAACAATTATGAAGACAAAAATTGCCTTGTCAAGTTTGCAAGATGTAAAGAATGCCAAGACATCTGTGGAACTGACAAATGGCAAAAACCTTTCTTAATGCAACTTGGATTGAATACCAAAGTTTCCTAAATATAAACTTAAAAATATTCTCAGACTGCTATTTGTTTCCAATTGACATGAAAGAGTTCAAGATCTGACAGTCTGAATATTAAAGCATCAGCATAAGGGACTTTAGAATTTCATTATATTTTCTCACATTTTCCATATCCCCTTTGTAGCAAGGGATATGACCGTGACATGGCTCAGCCTGGTTAGTTTTCTCTTCAGTTTAAAATCAACACCATACATCCTCCATGTGTTCTTTCTTCCTTATCTCCTCAACATCAGAAGATTCTTTCTTTGATTAGCCCTGAGTGACCTCCAGACACAGGCCACTGGTTTTTACTAAGGAATAGGACAGAACCTATTAGGAATGCTTATTTTTTCTGGCAAAATGGCACCCATGATACATTGCTTCTTCTCCAAGAGCTAACGAATTTCAGTACATTTGCCATAGGAGTCATCTTGAAAGGACAGTCCACTGAAAGAAAGTTTTTTCTCTTTGGAGAACATCTGGGAGTAATATTCCCATGTATCAAATCTGTTAGCTCCTGTCTCACCCACACCAAGACACCTGGCTGCCAGATACACACACGGGCTTGTCAGATTCTGTCAATTCATCCGCAGCACAGAGAGTCTTTGGATTGGGGTGGCCCAAGGGTGGAATGCTTACCAGAGCAAATATCACATTCCATCTTTTTTCACTGGACAATGATTATCAGAGAAAGTTGATCAGCCAGCTCTTGTTATTTTTCTGAGTGTCTGGTAAACACTCGTTTGACCCCTTCCCCATTTTTTAAAGTATCTGTTGCAAAAATGAACTCAGATCCTATTTCTGAAGTGCTCATCAGACTTTCATGGACACCCACATGTGTTTTTCCCAAGGTAAGTACGGGTAGCCTCTACCCACCTCTGGGCATGAATATTCTTGCTGTTTTTGATAAGATGCATTCCATGACCTAAGAAAAATTGTTTATATACTTAGATAATGCGCTAGCGATTTTATAATGAGGCTTAGGTACTCCAGCTGTTTCCCAAGAATGCCCTGTAGTTCAAATTCAAACCAGATCAAACTCATCAACACGTGTTTCTTTGATGAATTATTATGTATGTGAACTGACAAAGCAGTATGATTTTCCCATCAGTCATCAAAGCTGCCTTTCACCGTCAGCAACAAATGTTTATTCTCTTCAGTAAGAAGGATCTAAATACGCTTGCAACCTGCTGTTTGTTATGACTTTTGAGGTGAATCACAGTAACTGTTTTTTTAAAAAAAAAAAAGTCTCATTCCAACATGATACAGTTCTTCATTGGGTTGAAAACTAGAAAAGTCACCTTTCTGCAAATTTACTCCTCTGATAAATGCTCACCAAGGACTTAATAATGTTGGATTGGTTTATCTCAACAGCTACTCATGACTCAAACACACTAAAGGAAATTAAAGAAGATAACACAATAGAATATCTCTGCCAATGATGGAAACAAGATGTAAGAGATCTCTCAATGCAGACGATGACTGGGATACCTGTGGTATAATCAGGCAGATACGCCAAATAATTGCTTTCAAGTGTTGAGACACTGCTGTGTTCTGATAAAGTAGAAATATAGGGATTATGTCTTTTTTCTTTTTGTACGCCATTGATCCATTATTAAATATTGCTTAGGTGAATAATACTGTAGTTTGGTCCATTTCAGGGCTAGGGAAAAGTATTAAAATCACAAGGTTGCACCTCGATGCTCATAGCTCAGTGGTTAGGGCACCAGCCACATACACAGGGGCTGGTGGGTTCGAATCCATCCCAGGCACGCTGAATAATAATGACAACAACAACAAAATAGCAGGGCATACTGGTGGGTGCATGTAGTACCAGCTACCTGGAAAGCTGAGGCAAGAGAATAACTTGAGTCCAAGAGTTTGAGATTGCTGTGAACTGTGATGCGATGGCACTCTACTGAGGGCAACATAGTGAGACTCCGTCTCAAAAAAAAAAAATCACAAGATTGCAATAAAAGTTGTCACATAAACTGGATATTTCTGGAGAAGATTTTCTCAGCCTTGGCACCACTGGCATTTTGGGCCAGAAGCCCCCGTTCACTGGAGTATGTTTCACAGTTTTCCTGGTCTCTGCTCACTTAGAGCAGGGGGTGTGTCCCCTCCCCTAGAGCAACGAACAAAAATCTGTCCAGAAATTGCCAAATGTCTCCTGGGGAGAAAAAGCACTCTAGAACCCCTCACCTAGAGTAAGATCTCCATTCTGCAACAAATGGAAAAGAGAGTTAAAGGATAAAGCCTTGAGAGTAGGCATCTCCCAGGAGAGCCCTGAGACAGGGATAGGAGTGTCAATTGTTTAGTTGGGTGTTGATTTCAGGAGTGTCAATAGGGGATTGGAAGTGGCACAGTGATGGGAATGAAGCTAATAAAAGGCACGTTGTCATGCTATGTACCTCAAGGGTGATTAGGGCTCAGAATACAGTGCTTAGAATACAGTTCTCCGAATTACCAAACTGAGGGGAAAGAGAACCAGGGTGTTTATCTGAGGCCTGCTCTGGCCTGCTTTGCCTTGGGCCACAGAGATTCTGACAGCTACAGAAAGCCTCAAGCACAGAATTTCAAGACATGCAACTGGAAATTGTAGGGTTTGCTTGCCTGGGAAGGTGATATCCTAGAGAACAGGGTGGGTAAAGTCAGTGGCACCCCTCTGGATTACACTTCACTCACTGAACAATTCTCCATCTTCTGAACCATCCCTTACCCCGGGCATTCTCCATGGACTCAATAACACCCCAAGGGGGCAAAAGCTGCTTTTTGGAAGAGAAAAAAATTATTGTCTTTTGTGAAACACAGATGGTAGTTATAAATATAGATAGACATAGATCACATAAACAGATATATAGCCTATCTGTATTGTTAACATTTCAAGGGGGTGGGAGTGGGGAGAACGAGGAGGGGAAAAAGTGTCTAAAAATGCTCCTTAGAGGGGCACTAATGAAAGAAAGGTTGGAGCACGCAGCACGGCCATATCCCTCCCCCAGTGAAACAGACCACAGCGGTGGTCATCAACGTGTCTTTTCCTCGCTCAGAAACCCTCAGTGTCTCCCTACTCCAGATGATTTCTTGCTGAATTAAAGAACATACTCATCAGCCTCACATCCACGGTGCTTTGTACTCTCATGACAACCGACCTTTTCAGCATTCTATTTCAATCCCACTTAATAACCTCATTTAAGAAAACTAAACTCACCATTTTTTAATCCCACGCCAAAAGTCCTGGCCTCCGTGACAGGGTGCACTGTCCCTGTATCTGAAGTAAGTAATATCCTTAACTTGTTATCTGTCTTCCCCTCCTCTCTCCAAATCTTGTCTCTTTCAAGGCCTTCTTCAAATGTCACTGACTTTCTTAAGGTTCCCCATGCTCCTCCTCCTAGAAGTCACTGCCCCCCACCTTAGTATTTCTAACCAACCTCTAACACTTACTCCATTTTATGGGGAATTAAACCTACTTGTGGACCTTTTACATCCACTAGTTTCTGGAGAAGAAAGATTGAGTCCCATATAAGACCATACTCCCCCGATGATCTGATATAGCACCCTGAATATATTAGTTATTCGAATTTACTAACTGTAAGAGAAAATAGTTTTATTCTTTAATTCCTTTTTTTTTCCTAGAAGAAAATGTACTTTTTGGTGTAACTTGATTCCTGAGTCAAAGTAGGACAGTGATTTTCAAACAGTGTGCTGTGAACATTTTTAAAGATCATTACTTAAATTATTTGTGAATGAAGTTGAAAGTACAGCAAATATGTTCTCTTTTTTTTACCCTTTTTTGGGATCAACTTAATTTAAGTGTACCACAGAAGTTTAACTATAGGTACAGTGTGCCATGAGATTAAAAAAAAAAAACAAAGGTTGTAAAGCCCTGACGTAGGGTTAGTTTGAGTCCCTTAGTGAACTCTTGCTTCTTTAGAAGTAGTGATATTTCTGGGGAAACTCCACTCATCATCCCCCTTTAGGCATTGCCCTGGAAAGATTTCCTCTTACCATTATAATCAATACAAACGATTCATTATGTCATTATGTCTATATTAAGTAATATGCAGATGGCCCTGTCTCAAGATCTCCTAAGGATTACCCACACCCTTTTAGTTACCCGGGTATTTGCTGTTTTTTCTAGTGCCAGGGCTGCTCGTGTTAAATCTAGGCAGATAGATGCTTTCCCAAACGTAAATTTACCCTTGAATGCATAGTAGACTACAGGATGATGATGATTTCTTGAATTTCCTTACTTAGTGATGTATTCCTGAGCAATTTCACTAAAGAAGCTAACTTACCAAGGGCGCTTTTCTGTAGCAGGTAAACACAGCATATTCTGTATTCTGCATCTATGCTGGTAAACTTGGTCAATAATTAGGAAAAACTCATAGTTCTTTCTGCTATCTAAAAAGTTTAAAACTTGGAGGGGTCACATTAAAAAAAAAATTAAAAAGCCTTGTCAAAATTACATGGCCTGTCAGTGGCAGATCTGGAATGTAACCTATGCCCAATTGATTTTGGAGAACAACTTTGGCCATGCTGCCCACACATGACCCTCGCTTACCAACATCTTCCCCATTCTGCCGTTCTTTCCTCCCTTGTTGGTCACATGTAGATGTGTATGTTTTGCTGGCAGGGAAAGCACAAGAGATGTGAGTATTCAGGATGGGCTACAAACTTCTAAGGACAGTTATCAGCCCTAAAGACCCTCTAAATAATTGTAGTGGGCAGTGCCTGTGGCTCAGTGGGTGCGCTGGCCCCTTATACCAAGGGTGGCAGGTTCTGTTAATGGTATTAGGTCATCAGCTCTTCCCTGCTTCACAGATTCCTACTTGGAGAAAGATAAGATGAATTACCTATCCCTGCCATCTTAAAGAAACTCCTAGAAATAGTCAGAGACTTGAGAATCTGAGGGAAATGGAGGCAGCAAGAGCAGGCTCGTATTCACCCACACAGGTCATAAGAAATTCATCCTATTTTGTGTATAATTGGCTACAAAATAGGGGGTATAAGAACTTATATCTGTGCAGACACACTTTGTTTTATTTGCTTCCTTTGCGCAGAACACAGCATTACATATACATGTGTGCTTAATATTTTAATCCCCTGATTCTCTAGACTTGAAACCAGAATGTACAGGTGATTAGTTCTGTCCTGCCCTCACCAATGATACCTGATTACCTGGAACAACTGCAAAGTCTGTGTAGACCTACATATAAGATCAACTTATACTACAAGCAGACATAAATGCACGTGTGTTATCTGTAATATAGACGTTATGTGGATCACATATAATATACATGATTACGTCTAACATTAAAGATAACCTACCTAAACAAAATGTTTAGTTAGCATTTACTCAATTTACTGAACTTTCTGGAGAGAAGAATTTAACTTTCAGTTTTGTTCAGATTTGAATTAGATTTTACTATAAAGTTTGTGGTATCTTCACTTACTGGTAGAAAACTTGTGTAAGTACCTATTTTGGTTTTATATAATAGAACATAGAAAACTCCCATGTACTAAACAGAGGGGTTGGGGAAATGGCTGGTTTGTTTGCTTATTTATTTGAATCTTAGAGTCTTTGCTTCACCTCTATCCACAGAGGATTTACAAAGACCTAACAATTATAAAAACAAAAAAGACGAAAGTTCTGGAAATATAGCTAAGTTTATATGTAAGGTCACATTGGGATAAACATCGCAAATATGGGGGCTCTAAGAATCTATGTAGTTCCATGGTCAAACGTTAATTTCTTGCAATTTTCTTCTTTTTTTTTGGTTTTGGTTTTTAGTAGTGAAAGCAATAAGAGATGAGATGAGTTACATAAACTTCTTGATAGTAATGAAGAAAATATTGATGTGTACTCCCAAACAATCCAAATTGGAAAGAATTTTTCTCTCTGAGTGTTACATTAGTAAAATCCGTAACAATCAGTGTGGTCTGTCCACTGTCAGAGATGTAGTAAACGTGTGTGTGTGTGTGTGCGCGCGCACAAGTGTGTGTGTGGCCTCAGACTTTGGAATACCCCAAAACTTAAATAAAGCGAACTGAAATTTATCATAATGAGGAATATTTATGATGTTATTGAGCACATTAAGAGAAATCCTCAAAAAATTATATTTTATCCTGGGGAAACACTGTATGATTCAAAAGAGACTGGTTCTGTCACATCATGTTAAGTGAAGGCTAAAACCACAGAAGCTGCTGGCACAGTTTTATGCAGCACTGTTCTGGAAGGAGAGAGACAAAAATATGGCCTTGAATTTAAAAGAAATGTGTGTTTTCTGGTCAGTATGATGCACTGGGTCCCAGGCCCTGGAAGAAATTTGTCTTAAAATAGTTCATTAAGAAATTTCTTTTAAAATAGTATTGTGGCTCTACTTCTTATATTTCTTATGAAAATTGAAATATTGTAGGAAAAGCAGACCCTGGATGGAGGACGGGGGCATTCCAGATAATGAATCAGACTCTGACAAGCCTGAGACTAATCAGATGGGGAACATTGACAATTCTGGGAGAATTTTAATAGAAAGTCATCTGGCCTGTTCAAGATTCCCAACCTCACCCTCACCCTCCACACATATTCTTATAATTAGAGACAAAGAATCAGATCACTTCAAGCAAGGTGTATTTTTTTTTCCTAGTGCTAATTCTGAAAAAATTTCTCAGGTAAAATTTTATATTGTATATTCTGTCCTAAGTAGTAGATGAACCTAGAAACAGTCCAAATGCAATAGTTTTCATAGGGTCCTTAAATAAAAACCGAAGGCATGCCCATAGAGCTGTGGAACAATAATTCTTAATAAGACTAACGTGGTCTGAGTGATCCTGTGTTTTAGTCATCTGGCCTGTTGTGAGGATGGAACCTTGAAGTGCCCAGGGATTTGCCTGCCCACAATCTTCCAAATGCTCACTTCTCCAGCAGGGCTTCGGGAAGAGGCCTAGAGGTAACCCAAGACTACAGAGAGTCCAGCATCTGCATGGAGAGCCTGAATCTGTCAGTGGAGGAGGCATCCTAGACTTGAGGATTTGGGGGGAAAGGGAACTTAGTTTCAGATCCTATTGTGTAAATAAAGAAGTTTAACCAAGACCACTGCCTCAAAGGACAACTGCTCAGCTTCTATAGAGTAGGGCTAAAAAGGTAACTGACAGAAAAATAAAAATTGTTCTTAAGCAGGTGTCTTTCGTCTCTTCTTGAAAATAAAGAAATGGTTGACTCAATCCTGGGAGAACACCACCAAGATAAATTTTTCCTGGAATATTCTTCAAAGCCAAAGTTGCCATAAACCTTTTTCATGGTACCTATGGAGACATAGCCAGGAAATATGGTAATGATATCAGTGTATACTCTAGATGAATAAAAGGAATTTAGTTGAACAAATATTACCACTTTCTGTTGACATTACTCTTTAATAGAATTGTATTTAATTAAGCAATTTTATCAGGCTATCTCAGCAATTACAACACATATGAACAAGCTGTATTTCATTTGAATGGCAGTAGACATTATATAAATTAATATCAAATTCTTCTTTGAATAGAGAATTTATTTTGTGTCCTTTGTTCAGTAGAAATGTGATTATTCCTGAGGGATTTTACAACCTGATAATTGATTTCATAGAAAAGTGAAAGTAATTTAAAATTATTTTATTATGTAATCAAAGCATGTTTATTATAAATATGCATAGAACGTAATAATAAGGTAAGGATAAAATGTTAACTCACTCATAATCACAATAACTAAATGTCACATTTTGGGGTGTAACTTTATCCTCCAGATTATAAAAAATATATTGTATAAAACATATCAAGAAAGAGAAAGCGTGTGTTGGTTTCAAGTAGTAAATAAGAGCAGCCTCTCATATGGGCTAACACTTACCCGCTAAGTGAACTTGTGCACATGCTCAACTTCTCCATGCCTTCACTATCTCATCTCCATGCCTTCACTATCTCATCTCCAAAACAGATGCTTTTGTCTGGTGGATATTGTATCTCTATCCATATCCCCTTTCACCAGCCCAAGTATTAAGCAATTGATAAAAGGGTAAAAGGTTAGACCAGTGGTTCTCAACCTTCCTAATGCTGAGATCCTTTAATACAGTTCCTCATGTCCTGGTGACCCCAACCATAAAATTATTTTTGTTGCTACTTCATACCTATAATTTTTCTACTGGCATGAATTGTAATGTAAATATCTGATATGTAGGATGATCTTAGGCGACCCCTGTGAAAGGGTCGTTTGACCTCCAAAGGGGTCGCGACCCACAGGTTGAGAACTGCAGGCTTTCCATAGGCGTTTTCTTGTTGTTAGTCTTGTTGTGTGTTATGTCTCTTCATTTCTCCTTCTTGCCTGGATTTCTAAAATAAAAATCAATTAATTAAACTTACCTTCTTGACAATAATCAGTTTTAAAATGTTTCATTATTCAGAACCTTCAAGAATATAATGAAAGTTTTAGACTCCCTTTTTATGAAAAACAATTTTGATTGTGCACAAGATCATATAAGCAAATATTTAGAAAACACTTTAGGCCATTCACAGCCCTTATTTAGTCCCCTAAGGAAGCTGGAATCCCAATGTTAGCTTTCTTTCTTTCCTTTGTTCTCTGTAATTTGATTTTCTTGTCCAACATTACTTTCAACAACATGGTAGAACCTTTCCTCTGTCCACTGCTTCCCATTTGCTCCTGAAGTTCACAGTCAGCAGCTATGGTGCTAGTCAGCAGGGATCGGGAATGTGTGGGAGAATGAGGACCACATCATTCACTGCTTCCTACCACCTTCTGACTCCAGAGATGATTGGTTCAGTTACCTAGGCACAGTCAGCACTAAATGTAACAAAAATAATTGTGAATTCCAAACCTGTGGGGAGAGGAACAGAAGAAAGAATAGTATGAAACAATGAGAGAACAGACTCAAAACTAGCAGAAAGTTCTGCATAATATGGGAAAGCCTCTGTGGGTTCTGGTCATCAGATGTTCATTGTTTAAATATCTGGTTACTGTGCAATTCGCAGAAGACTGAAATACCAGGAAATATTCTAATAGCATTTACAGTCCATCCGAAACCAGGAGGATTTCAAAAGCATTCCATATGAGCTCAGACTTCGACTTTGTTCAAGCAGCAACCTGATCACTTGCTTACAGGGGAAAATAGACTATTTTTTTTATCTTGCCTTGAAATTGTGAAATTCCTGTCATAGAAATAAGACATCGTATATGAAACCTTGGGGGTCAGATCACCTCCTGATTTCAGGAGTTCTCAATAGACTTTATTATACTTTGGAGCAGCAAAGGAAAGAGAGATTATGGTTTCATATTAGCATTTGAATTTCCTAAGATTTGTTTGCTTGAGAAAGACCCTTATCATCATTGAAATGTTTAAAGAGTTGAAAAAGCTGTGGTGTTACTTGCAAATCCAATTTTTGAAATGGAAAACTCTAGGATAGAATGAAATAGTCACAGAACTTAAAAGTGTATTTTATATGTTATTTGTTTAATCCAGTACAGAATCCCAATCCAAGGATTCAGTTTGTATAATTCTTCTTGTCATATTCTGGTAACATCCTTAAATACTGGAAAATCTTCACGTTAGCAGGGGGAAACTAAATACAAGAAATCATCCTCCACGTGGTCTCCCATGGTATTTTCATCTGTTGTTAGTCACATTGTGCTTTTGGCCATGCCCCAGAAACCACAACCCTCAATTACATTTGCTTTCAGACATGTGGAAGAAACACATGCTAAAATAATTAACAGAATTATGACATTTACATTTTCCCCTGACTGTCAGTCCCTGTGATTCTTCAGCATATGATTCTATGTGAACCAAAGTAATTATAAATCAAGCTGACCACATCTATCCTTACCTAGCTCTTGGAAAATGTCAAAAAGTAAAATAGAAGAAAATAGGTTTTTCCATAAACTGAGCACACTCTATTCCCTGTTTGGCAGCCAGAATCATACATGCCAATCCGTAGCAGAAAGGTAAGGTGTCACGTCTCGTCCACGGCCACTGAACATGACAGGCAGGCAACTGCGGTTTGATTACTAGCAGCTCTGAGCTGTCCTGTTTACCCTGCATTTGCTATTTTTCCTTCCCTGTTGACAGATTTTAGTGCTCATTAAATAGAATGTGGAGCACAACCTGAAATTGATGGCCTTTAAGTAGAAAATGAAAGTAAAACATCAAATTGTCATAGTATCCAGAGATTTGTTGTAGTGGTGGTAAATGAATCTTCTAACTCCATCAGCTGTTATGCAATAGGCTGTCTTAGAGAGCAGTGAGAGTATTGTGTTCTTGTTTTTGCACTTATTACCCAATTTGTTCACCACTGACTTCAAGTGTTTTTGTAACTTCACAAGCATTTGTTGATTACTCACTATGGGCCAAGTACATAGTACTGTGTATTGAAAGATACATAAGACTAAGACACGACCCTTGCTCTCAGGAAGTGCATAAAATAGCAGGAAAGACAGACATACACACACACACACACACACACACACACACGGCAGCAGATAATGGGTTAGCACTGTAACTAAGCTAGCTAAAATTCTCCATGAAACACAGAGGAGGAGGAAACTTCACCTGAGTCGTAACAGAGCCTGACCACAGCCAAGAAACGTGTCTTTGGTAATTGGGTTCCTATCTCTGGTTTGCCCTTTTAGATCTCTCCACCTGCTTCCTCCATGTTCTTGCCCCACCAACCTGACGTCTGAGGACAGGACCAATATTGTCTCTTTCACTCTTGTGACTAGAAAAAAGAGGATTGCAGGAGAAGAGGTTAGGCTATGTATTCTCCTCTCCTGCCCTCCCCAGTTTTTATGGGTTGGTGGCTTCTTTCTTCCAAAGGCTACAGCTCCCTTCAAGGGTCTTTTCCACATACTTTTCCACTCCAGGTTCCCAACCATGCTTACCTTCCCTCTTTTCAACCTACACGAGGGACTACATGATCCTTTTGTTGGGTTCCTTAAAGTTTGCCCACACCTTTGTAAGCAAAATTAGCCCTATATTAAACCCTCTCCTATTATACAGTTTGAGAACATTGTTTCTTGCCAGCACTCTGCTGTAGTAACCCTCTGAGAATTTAAGCATAGAAGCAGGGTTTCACCTTTCCACAAACACCATCATGAATTTCCTCAATCAGATACCCCTCCTAATAATTCCAGTTCTTATCTAGGAGATTATGTGACTCTAGAATAGACACCATCCCATCAATCCTACTGTAGGCAAATCAAACTAGTGACAGAGCTCAGGACATATTACATCAAAATATGGCATCCTAGAATGTGAGGAAACAGTAGAACCAGCTAGGAAGAGCTAGTCTCCTTTTTTGTCCCCTAAAGCTAGCCATAAAACCTAGATGACCTTCCCCTGGAAATAGATCATAAAATCCAAAACCTGAAAATAGGTCATTCTAGAAGGGTTCTCCTGATCTCTGGAGAAAGGAAAGTCTTTATCCTCAAAGTCACAGGGGCACTAAGAAGAATCTGAACAAACCGGCCTTGTCAAGTTCCCCTCAGTTTATTATAATAAACTTTTTGTCATACTTCTGTACAACTGTCCATAAAAAACATAGTTTTCTCTGTTTCTTTTGCTCTTCATTTCTGAAGTCTCCTATGTCAAATAAAACTTATGTTTAAAAAATGCCCATGCTTTTTCTCTTGTTAAGCTGTCTTTTGTTATGGGGTCTCAGCCATGAACTTAGTGATGAGTTAGGAAAAGATACTACTTTTTCTCTCCTGCACTAACTCCCCACCATCCTGTAGCAAGGCCCAGTGATAAAATTCTGAGACCTTCAATTTCCCAGTATCTGGTATAAACACATTTTATGTCAGTAATTTAATCAAATGTGAATCTAGTTACTGCTGTGAAGGAATTTTAGAGATGTGACTAACGTCCCACATCAGCTGTCCTTTAGCAGTTATCTGACAGGCTTGATCTAATCAGATGAGCCTTTCCAAAGCAGAGAATTTTCTCCAGTTGGTGAAGAAGAGAAAATCGGAGACAGAGACGAGCTCCAGCTGACCTGAAAGAAAGCAAACAGCCATGCTGTGAGGTGTCTGAAGGCCACCTGGTAAGGGACTGAGGGTGGGCTGTGGGGCTGGGGCAGAGGCTTAGCCTACAACAAGCAAGAAAACAGGACCTCAGTTTTCTTGGAGGAAGAAGGAAATAGATTCTTCAAACAAGCAGTGAGCTTGGAAGAGGATTCCCAGCACCTAAATGAAAACCACAGCCTGGGCCGACACCTTGATTCCACCTGGTGAGATCATGAGCAGAGAATTTGATTATTTTATGCCAAGACTTTGACCAACAGATACTGTGAGACAATAAACATGTGTACTTTTTAGCTACCAATCTTGTGGCAATTTGTAAGGTAGCAATAGAGAGCTAATACAGGCCATATTGTAACTGTGCTTTGTCTTTGGGAAGTTAGTTAATTCAAATACGTCCTTTTCTCAAAAACATAAAATGGGTTCCTTAGCACAGGCTCTGTGATAGACTGTGTGACTAGTTATGAGTCTCTGCTGTCCTTCCTTGGGAGAGAGCTATACTTTCCTTTAAAGTGAGGCTTGGCATGTGATTTAAATGGGCTGAGGGCCACAATGGTGCAGATCAGAGCCCCCCACCAACGCTCAAATGATATGCACTATGACCAAGAAATCAACCTTGGCTCTTCCAAGACACTGAGATATTAGGGTATTTTGCTATTGTGCATAGTCAGCCCATGTTAACTGGTATAGATTCCATTAATACTGATGCCCTCAAGAATTGTTAAGAAGTGCATGATCTCCTTCATACACAGAGTCTACATGTGAGTGTTGGTATAAGTCCAAAACATGGAAGCAGAGAGGAAAATGATGGTTACCAGGGGTAAGGAGGTGGAGGAAGGGGAGAGACACTGGTCCAAGGGTGCTAAGTTGCAGTGACATAGGATGAATAAGTCTGTGGGTCTAACATGCAGCATGAGGACTGTGGTTAGTACTGTACTGTGTTCTGAGGACAGTGTTCCGTATGCCGAACAGATGCTGAGAGAGCCGATCACAGGTGCTCTTACCATGTGTGTGCACATACGCACGCACTCTGCGAGGGGCTGGAGATGGTAATTTGCTTGTCTGTAGCAATTATTTCACCATGGTTAGCAAAACATCATGGTGTACACTTTAAATACATGCAATTTTATAAGAAAAAAGTAAAAGTGGGTATCCATTTTTCCTTAGCACTAACTACCTCTTGCACTGGTGTAATTGCTGATTCCTTTCTCTGCTGTCATCTCTTGGTGCCTTAAAGTATAGGCTTCTTTTAAATGTTACCATTTTATATTCAGTGCCAGGGCTGCAATGAAACTTCCAGCAGCCTTCCAAGCTCTGAATGCACTGTGCCTGGATTGACAGCTTCGGTCATGAAGCAGTCATCTGTGTCTGCAACAGGCAGGATGATTGGGCTTGAAGGAGTTTCAAGGCAGTCCTTGCAAAGCTTTCCATGGCAGCAGAAAAAAATGAGAATGAGATGGAAATTTCAGAAGATAGCTATCAATACATTCCACAAGCATGTGCCACAAAGCTTCATGATATGACACTGATCTGTGTCACTCATTTTGCATTTGATATTTGCAAATATACACACATGATGGCTTCTGATAAACATGGAACTGTTAGTTAAGACATGGTAATATAAAACACCTTTCTCTCCAGTAATCTAAAAGCTTTGTGAAGCCAAGAACTCTGTTGCACCGTGCTGTGACCCTACTGGTTTAATGCAATGCATGTGGCACCATGTCACAATGAAAAGTGCAGCCTTAGGGGACAGAAGTCCTTGATCTGAATACAGCTGAGCCACTAACCAGCTGTGTGTGTTCTTGAGCAGGTATATTTCTTTGTGCCTGAGTTTCCTTATCCAAAAAATGGGAGAAATAAATGTACCTACCTCATAGATATTTTGAGAAAAGTGAATGCAGTAATGTACATAGATAAAGCACTTGTCACAGTACCTGGAAGATGGTAAGAAGTCAGTGCATGTTAGAGGGACATAGGCAGGACTCTGGTATAGGCCATCCCTGCACTGAGTGGCAGGCAGGGAACTTTCATCAGGGAACTCATTTTCAGTCTTGGCTCTGCTGATGTGAAAAAGGGAGAGGAGATACAGGTAGATACGGGTTAGATAAAACATCCTGATTTGCCCAAGACCCATACGCGTTAGGCTTGTTGTTCCAGACTTCTTATTAACAGCACCTCCATTTCTCTCTTAATACATGTCCTGGTTTGAACAATAAATTACTCAGTCAGCCTAGTTATAGAGGGCTTTTTCTATCTCCCCCCACGGGCAAGAGAAAGGGAGAAAGTACAATCTGGGCTTTAACCCGGTTCAGCCTCATGTCCTTGGGCACCTGCTCAACTTGGCAGTTTAGTGAATGTTTTAGTCAGCACAGGCTGCTATAACAAAACACCATAGACTGGGTGGTGTATGAACAATGGAAATGTATTTCTCATGGTTCTAAAGGCTGGGGGGAGTCTAAGATCAAAATACCAGCACAGCTGGTGACCAGTGAGGGGCCACTTTTTGGTTTATAGACGGCATTTTCTAGCTGCAATCTCACGTGATGGAAGGGGGAAGGCTCTTTGGGGCCTCTTTTATAAAAGCACTGATCTTATCATGGGAGCTCTGCCCTCATGACCTAATCCCCTCCTGGGCCCCACCTCCTAATACCATAACATTTAGGAATATGTTTCAACATATGAATTTTAGTGGGGGGGCACAAACATTTAGACCATAGCAGAAAACTATGCTTGGAGGTAAAATAGGATAATGATACCTATCTATTCACCTACCGCCTGTGGCTGTTAGGATAATTACATGAACACACAGGACCTGGCACATAATAGCTGTCCAAAGACATAAATGCCCTTTCCCTTCCTTCCTATCTTCCAAGTATGAACAGAAAACAATCCCAATACTGCCCGTTTTCAACATTACCCTGCAAGTGCAAGGCACCAGCGTGGAGCCCTCACTCTGCCTGTGGGTTTCCCCAGGCAGTAGCCGGGAAAGGGCCCTCCTGGGGCCAGTCCCAGAGCACTCAGGAGAGAGAGGGACCCTATGGCTCCTGATTACAGTTCTTAGCTGTAATCATTCAATTACACCCTTTTATGTTCTATTTTACTGCATCTGAAAGGGGCAGGGATATCTGGATATCTAATAGCTTCATTTACTGGGAGGTGAGCTACTAAAAATAGTCCCCACAATCTGTGGGC
This sequence comes from Arctocebus calabarensis, assembly GCA_963573935.1. Lineage (NCBI taxonomy): Eukaryota > Metazoa > Chordata > Mammalia > Primates > Lorisidae > Arctocebus > Arctocebus calabarensis. The sequence continues at coordinate 7,642 of CAUYON010127114.1, read as the reverse complement.
AGGTTTCCAGGAAATGCTTGATTTGTTAGAGCAGATCTGAAAGGAGACTGTTATCCAGCCCTTCATCTGAATCTCCTGCCCATACTGCTTTCACAGGGCTCAGGGTTTAGCTCTTGTTTTTACCAAATGAAATCGAAGAGTAGAGTCTTAAAGCCATACAGGCATTTATAAAGCAGTTGAGGAAGAATACTGAAACATGGGTGAGGATTACACAAGAGCCACTTGAAGCTAATTCGAAATATCACACCTCTACCAGCACCACGACCAAGTGTAATCTGTGACTGCATTTTTCTCGGGAGGAGATTGTCTCTAGAACTCCAAACCCCTCCTGATGATTCATGTTTCTCATCTGTGAGTCCTCACACACCTCAAGGGGGAGAGGCAGAGGACCCCAGCCTTCTTTTAAAATAAAAAGTAGATGAGGGAAAAAACTCTTTAACTTCCCAGATGGATGCTACTGGCTGAATTTCAGAATATTAGACATAGAAGATGTTCCAGTCTTCTTGCAGTTCTTAAAAAGGGCAGAAACAAGGCTGATTAGGATGAATTTTCATTGTCAGAATTTTTGCCTCTGGCATTTTGCTTCAGTTTAAATGCCATATTAATAAATGTTGAATATAGTTTAATGCCACTATTTTTTTTCTAATTTGAATTGAAGTCACTTATTAAAAGGTCAACCATTATGAATGTCTCTTAGGGAAGATTACTATGGAAATCTGGTACACACATAGCAAGCGATTTTTTAAAAATTATTAGCACTTTAGTAAGAATTAAAGAATAAATGATAAAAATCTAAAATGGAATTACTAATTTTTTGAAGTACTTTAATATAATAAATTAAAATATAATACTGCCTAAAATTAATACAGTGTATTATTATTCATCTGCTAGGCATATAAAATTAAGGGTTTTTAAAAAAAAAAACTAATTGGACTATAAATTCAGAATAATTTATAAAAATTAAACATTTTTAATGTTTAATTAAACATTAAAACGTTTAAAGTTCCTAAAAACATTACTAAAACATTTTTGTAAGGGATTCTTCCTGCTTCACTTTCAACAAAACATATGGTGGATTTAATTAAGGGGATACGTATAGATGTAAACTATAACAAATGTTTTGTCATCAGGAAATAAACACCTTACATGTGGTGGACAGTGCCATTTTGACGTGGGAATTGAGTCCACCTTACACTTCAGTTTTGCTTCAAATTGTTTATTTCCATAAAGGAGGAAGGGGGAGTGCCTGACCGAAATCTTTCAATCAGCTGTTAATGAGTCACTTGTGGTCAGGTTCACAGACAAAAGCCTTTTTACTGAGTGAGCTGGGTCAGGTTTCCAGACTTCTCCTACCCTTTCACAAAAGGGTGAAGACAAAACAAGGCAGAGGGGGTGTGGTGAGGCTGCAGGTCATTGCAGGTTTTTGAAACAAGGACAGCAGTCAAGAAAATTGCTTGAAGGATGGCCTCTATTTCTAGGCTTGCCATGACCAAAACAACATGATAGGTCCGTGCTTGTATGTTTGAGGCACAGGATTCTCTTTCTGATAGTGCTGTTGTGTTTCAGGGTGTGGGGCCCCAGAACTGTTCTGATCCAACCCAGTCTGCCTTCAGGAGCCCCAGGACATTAGGCACATTCTCCAACCTTCATTTCTGTCAAATGATGGGTGAACAGGCCTCTTTTAAAGTCTTTTCTTACTAATTACTGATTCTATCTATATTTTCTGCCATGTAAATAACATATGTGCCCACACATATAGATGTATATGTACACATGTATGTTTAGGTTAGATAATTATTTACATATTGGTGAAAATTAAGAACTATATTATTTGTGATTCTTACCTGATCTCTCGACAGTCTAATCAATCACCTCTTAACATCTGTTTTGGAGGCTCTGATCTTTAATGACAATGGAAGTGGTAATTTGTAGGGCCAAACATCAGAAAATAAGAAAAACGTTTAAAAGTGAAAAAGGCGAGGAGAAACAAAAGGCACTCCAGGGTCACGTGAGCAAGTGATTTCATTTTTTAAGCAACATCATGTTGTCTGGTAAATTAGGAAGTGGGTTGGTATATTATGTGTGTGTGTGTGTGCGCGCGCGTGCGCGCATGGGTAAGAGGAGGTGGCATGTCACTAATGGGGAGTCCAACAGATGATTAAAGGTCAGATGTCAACCATTTGCCTGTGGCTTTTATTTGGCTTTTACATTCATTGCTCCCCCATAAAACTAAAACGTAACTGGTTAAATAAGCTCTGCTAAAACAGGATATTGAGATTGTAACAACAGGAAAGCAATGCAAAGAACCCTTAGAGAAATTCAAAAGTTTTTTCACATATTCATTTCTTCAGATTCAGTTATTTTTTTCTTAGATCTTTTTCAAAAAGAATTCACCTAGAGTTAGGAACTTTTAAAGCTATTGATCACTTATCACTAAGCTAAGTTTTCATGAAGTTGCTAAAAAAAAAAAGTTTGAAAGAGAAAACTGTCCTCAAATCCTTTTGGTATGCAAAAGGATTGCCTTGGAAGGGAAATCTGCAGCTGTGCATGCTGTGATTTTAATTTTATGTTTTAAGTTACTGTAATAAAATACCAGACACTGATATTCACATGTTTTAAAAAGCAACCTAAGACCGTTGCTCACATCTGTAATAACTCCTCTGCTGAGGAACAGCAATGTGGCCGGGCCTTGCTTCTAGAGTGCAGAGAACTGGCTTCTTGTTCTGGGTCTACCACTTACATCACTGATTGTGTTGCTGCAAATGTGATTTCATCTCAGGCTTCCTGGTTTCTAATTACCATGTCTATAAAACAGAGATGAACAAACGTCACCAAACACAGAGAACCTGATCGAAAGTCACTTGATGGCACTTCCAGCCCTAAGATCCAGTGAAAGTGCTAACTCTGAAGTGCACTGAAATTTTAATTCCTAAGGCTCTGAAAGGCAATTTTAACAAAGCAAGTCAGCTCATGACACTCTCTGCAAGAATCATCAGAGACTCCTCTCTCCAACTTTCCCCCACACTCTGCGCTCTGATTCTCGTTCACTCCCACTCTCCTACTATCACTGCCTAGCTCAGAGGTCCCTGGGCTTATCAGCTGACATCAGCTGCCTGCCTCGCCCACACAGCAGTCACTCTTCCTAAAAACCTCTATGCTCTCAAATCTTGTGTTAGAAAGTACAGATTTGGTCTGGCCCTCCGTAATCCAGCCCCACTTTCCTTTACACATAGCTCTGCAGCTGTTCCTTCCTTCATCCATAGAAATTCTTGGCTCCACATAAACCTCATTATTCACTGGCCTGTGAATTACAGAGATGATGTCCATGTGCTACAATCTTTCACACCATTCTCATTCTCTTTCTCATGCAACAAAGTGGACAGTTTCTCTCCAACTGATGCTTCAGTGTCAGGTTCAGATCCTGCCACTGTTACAAAGTCCTCCCTCTCTCTCTCTCTCATCTAAACTTTTTTAATGAATCACATCTTTATTGTTCATCTGGCTTTTTACATTTACTCATTTTGTGAATAATTTGACTATCCATGGATGCATGTTTCTTCCCCAGCTGTGCCACAAAGACCTGGAAGGGTGGCCCCTTACATCATCTTTCTCTGTCTCCTGTACTCTTACCGAAGCCAAGTTTAGGACTTCTTGAGTAATAAAAAAAAATTATAAAATGTGCCATGCTCTTGATGCTATGCTTACCTTTAAAATCAAATTGCCCATCAATTTGAGTATTCCTTATTTCTTGCCTAGAGCTGTCATCATATGACATAAACTCAGCTGGCAAAGTATGAAATGTGTAGAAACTCAAACATACTTGCGTTACTTAGCCTTTCAAGTCAATAGCCTTTCAAGTTCTTGTACGTAGAAAGATCAATGAAAAATAATAAACATATATATTAAAGTGTTCTCCCAATTTTTTTAAAAGGTATTAAATAGAATTTTAATCATTATAACATTCATTATAAGTATTTTCAGTACTAAAAACTTGAACACGTGGTACTTGCAATCATTTTTTCACCTGGATAAAAAAAGCAAAGCTTAAGTAGTTTTAAGAATGACATTATCCAGACATGATTACTGGAAATGGTCACAAGTTTAATTAAAAACTATATGTAAAGCCTAGTTTTTATATGACATTAATTTTTCACATAGGAAAGTGAAAGGTATATTTCAAGGAATTCTAAAGGTCTTAAATTATAGGAATTAGTTACATACCTGGATCATGCTTTTCTATAATCCATCTTGTTTTGACATTAAATTTTATGACCTGTGAGGGAAAAAAGTAGAAAACTATGATGAGAAGAAACTAGAGAAGTTGAAGATGTAGGCGATTTTCCTGGCTTTTTCTCCAGTGAATCTCTGATTATGTACCCAAGGCCTTTAAAACTATGTGATGAGAAACACTGTCTTTCTCTGAGACTTGCTGCTAAAGGGCCCAGGGAGAGGACTCCCCAGCCTCCACCGGCACCCGTAACTTGGATGATCACACTTTCTCCAAACTCTGCAGTGTTTAAGCCTCTCTAAATCCTATCCTTGCAAATAGGGAAGAAGATGCCCATGAAATTCTCCCTCCTGTATTGTTTCAAAGAGCACATTTGCCTGGGTTTCTGGATGCTTAATTATCATTGTCTCTGGATTAAAATTTCTCAAATAGCGGACTTTTAAGATGAACTTCCACTCCACAGATAGATGAAGTCTTTTTACACCATCAAGTTCTGCTTCTTGGGGGCGTAGAGTTAAGTTTGGGCCTGGCAGACAGCACCTGCGGGGAAAGTCAAGCCCCGAAGGGAGATTGGAATTTCCACATCTCCGCTGCATGTGGTTGCTCACGCCTGTGACCAGAGCACTCTCAGAAGCCAAGGAGGTAGATGATCTCCTCAGGTCAGGAATTTGAGATAAGCCTGGGCAACAGAGCCTGACTCTATCTACTTAAAAGGAAAAAGATTAGCCAGGCATATTAGTGCACACCCATAGTCTCAGCTACTTAGAAGGAGGAGGCAGGAGGATGGCTTGAGCCTAGCAGTTCGAGGTTACGGTGAGCTATGGCCATGCGAGTGGACACCAGGTTGGAGTGAGAGTCTCAAAACAACAATAAAAGAGAAGAGAAATCTGATGATTGCTGCAACAAAGTATTATGCAATAATAATAATAGTAATGCAAAGAAAGTAACATTCACATTGTCAAATAAGACTTTGTCTATTATAGAGTACTTTGACTCTCAGGTTCAGTATGGAGTCATCAATTAACTTCTTATTATTTTCTTTTCTGGATGTATTTATCTTCATTCATTCTTTGCAAGGTTTTTGTTTCTAGTCCTTACCTTAAACATTGTTATTGTTGTTAAATTTTAAGCCTTTTTAATTTTGTGAAGGCAAAAAGTGGAAACCTAATAAACACATGTATATGTAAAAATAAAAAAAAAAAGAAAAATGAAGAAAGAAAAAGAAGAAGGAAGAAGGGAAGAGGAGGAGGACAAAATAAAAAGTGAAATCCCACATCCCAGCCATGAAGGTGTGTGTACCAGTATGCAGCCCTGGAAATGGGAGGGGCCTTTAAGCAGAGGGACAGACTTCTATGTCAAGAGATCATTCCTAAATCCTGCTACCTAACATCAAGCTAATTCTTCTCTTCTAATCTCACCATCTAGAAACATCTTCCATCATCCTCTGTCTTGCCTAAATCTCCCAAAAGGAAATAGTAAGTTCTTCAGACCAATTGTGTACATTTCAGTTAAAAAACTCAATTTTCTAAGAAGTTGTTATGAACACAAAACTGGGATCTCATATTTAAGTGAATTTGTTCTAAGTTTTTAAAACTCATTTAATTTAGACCAAAATGACTTCTAGACTGAGCCGTGACTTCTAGAGTGTGGCTGCTGTCTGTTTACCTACGATTCCAGTGGGAGAACGTGGCTGCTCTGTTAACCATCTTGATCCTGTAATCTGCTTGGGTGAGTCAGCCTTAATAAGTACCTCTCCAATAAGCTAGTTCACATTTTTTCAAAGTGATTTTTCTGGCCCACAAAATGACCCTGTAGAAAAAGGAGGGTATGTATGAGCTAATTTTCCCCACTGAGGAATTCACAAAATCTATTAACTTAATAGAGTCTGGGGAATTCCAGCAGTGCAGAAATGTGATTGGCTTTGTGTGACTGTGTTTCCCAAACTTATTTGGACATGAAATTCTGAAAATTTGGATTCTGGAACAAGTGATGTTTCTCAAACATACTTTGATAGTAAATGTCGAATTGAGCATCTTGCCACAGGAAAAAAAAAGATACTTGAATTTTTTCTTTCTACTTGAAGTATAACTGAAATAAACAGGGATTTCATTTTTTTCCTACATTTATTTGCCATTGTCTGACTACAGTTTCCTTCCACATATCTCTGAAAGTGTGGTCTCAGGTACCCTAAGTACACACCATTCCTTCTAGACTGGTGTTGAAACCTGGAGATTCAGAAGGGCGGAGCTTGGGAGAGAGATGAGGAATAAAAAATTACTTATTGAGTACAATGTACACTGTTTGGGTGATAGGTGATAAAAGCCCTGATCTCATCACTATGCAATTCATCGATGTACCAAAAAAATCATCTGTATCCCCTAAATCGATTGAAATACAAAAATGATGTGACTCTAAAAATGTGTCTGGGGATTTCACAAGCTGTCATACAACTGGAGTTTCCACCCACACACATACTCTGTTTCATTTCACCATTTTTGGTACATTGCTAGTGGGTCAGCAGAACGTAGGCTGGATAAGCATCTCAAATATCAGTGGAGTTTCGAAAGAGATGATTGAAGCTAGACTCTACTAAATTTTTAAAGTTCAAAACAAATGATTATAAAATGAGCTCTTCTACATTAAACTGCAAAGGTGAAATTTGGGGGATTTTTGTGTGTGTGTGTGTGTGTGGTCTTTGTTTATTTCATCTATTGGATATATAATAGTTGTATATGTTTTGGGGATACATGAGATATTTTGATACCTAAAGACATTGTGTAAAGATCAAATCAGGATCATTGGGATATCATCTATGACTTCAAACATTTATTTTTTCTTTGTGTTGGAAACAATACAAATTTTATCTTCTAACTATTTTAAAACATACAATAAGTTATCATTGACTATAATTTCCCTACTGTACTGTTGAATGATAAAACTTATTCCTGTGTCTAACTATATTTTTGCATTTTGTCTTAATGAAAAGGTAGAATTTTTTGAATTTGTTTTTCACTTCTTTTCAAGGTAACGAAAAGCATGAACTACAGCTGTGGTGGTGCTTCTTTTTTTTTAATATTTATTAAATTATAATTGTGTACATTGGTGCAATCATGGGGCACAATGTGCTGACTTTATATACATTCTGAAATATTTTCGTTGAACTATTTAACTTAGCCTTCATGGCCTTTTAATCACTATATGAAAACATTTATATTTTACATTTAGTAATTTTCACCTGTACCCTTCTAAGATGCACCGTAGGTGTGATCCCAACAATCACCCTCCCTCCACCCATCCTCCCCCCTCCCCTCCCCTCCCTTGCCCCTTTCCCCATTTCTTGTGCTATAACTGGGTTTTAGCCTTCATATGAAAGCTATAGATTAGCTTCATAGTAGGGCTGAGTACATTGGATAC
>CAUYON010127112.1:0-13353 GCA_963573935.1 Arctocebus calabarensis | reverse complement strand
CAGTGTCTTTATATAGTGATTAAGAAAATGCCATGAAGGCTAACTGTAACAGTACAATCAAAACATTTCTGAATGTATATGAATCGTGCCCTATGATTGCACCAATGTACAGAATTATGATTCAATAAAATTATAAAAAATAAAAATAAATAAATAAATAAACAAACAAACAAAAAAAAAGATAGAAAAATCACACATTAACAACGTATTGGCACAGCTCAAGAAACTAGAGAAAAGAAGAATAAAAAAAATAAAAAGCTAAGAAGAGAAAAGAAATATCACAGCTCATAAAAGATCTAAATGAAATTGAAACCAAAAAAAAAAAAAGAAGAAAGAAAGAAAAGAAAGGAAGAAAAGAAAAAAAAAGGTACAAAGTATCTAAAGAAAAATGTGTTTCTTTGCAAAGATAAACAAAATTGATAGATAACTAGCTAGATTAAATAGAAGAGTAAGGAATCAAATAAGCTCAATCAAAAATTAAAAGGAGACTTTAGAACTGATATCATAGAAATATAAAATATCATCTGTGACTACTATGTAATTTCTATGGACCCAACCAAGAAAATCAATAAAAAACTGGCAAATTTTTAGAAATGTACAACCTCCCAATTTTGAATCAGGAAAAAATAGAATTCCTGAACACAATAATAACAAGAAGAGAGGTTGATACTATTTACAGCAATTAAAAAACTTTTTCACAACAACAAAAAGCAAAGCAACCAGACATATTCACAGCCAAATTACAGTGGAACTAAAAAAAGAAGTGGCATCTAGCCTACTAAAACTGTTTGATAACATCAAGAAAGAGGGAATCCTCCCTAACTCATTCTACAATGCCAGTGTCATCCTGATACCAAAGCCAGAAAAAAGACACAAGAAAAAAAAAAATAGGAAACTGTAGACCAAGGTCCCTTGTGAACATTGATACAAAAATCATCTATAAAAAACTAACAAACTATATCCAAGAGCACATAAAACGGTAATTTGCCACAACTAAGTGGGCTGTATCCCAGGGATGCAAGGATGTTTCAACATATGCAAATCAATAAATAGGACTCACGACATACAAAGAATTAAAAACAAATCCATATGATCATCTCAATAGATGTGGATAAAATCTGGCATCCTTTCATGATCAATTTGCTCAACAAACTAGGCATAGAAGGAATATGTCTTAAAATGATGAAAGCTATAGATGATAAAACCACAACCAACATCATACTGAATAGTGAAAAGTTGAAAACATCCTCGTATGAGCTGGAAAAAAATAATCATGTCCACTTTTGCCCCTTCTATTCAACATAGTACTGCAAGTCCTAGCTGAACCATTTGGGTAAGAGAAGAAACAAAGGGCCTCCAAATTGTGAAAGAAGAGGTTAAACAATCCCTGTCATGTACTTGCCAATATGTTCTTGTATCTAGAAAACTCTAAAGACTCCACCAAAATACTCCTAGAATTGATGAATAAATTCAGCAAAATCTCAAGTTATGTAATCAATGTGCAGAAATTAGTAGCATTTCTATATACTATAAACAGTCAGGTTGAGAATCATATCAAAGTCTCCACACCACTTACAACAGCTGCGACAAAAATAAAATAAAATGAATATCTAGGAATATTTTTACCCAAAGAGGTGAAAAATTTCAACAAGAATTACAAGACACTGATGAACAAAATTGTAAATAACACAAACACATGAAAAATTACCCCATGCTCTTACATCGGAATAATCAACATCATTAAAATGTCCATACCAACAGAAATAATTTAGAGATTTAATGCTATTTCCATCAAAATACCACACCATTTTTCAAAGATCTAGGAAAAATAGTCCCAAACTTTGTATGGACATAAAAGACACCAAATATCCAAAGCAAAATTAAGCAAAAAGAACAATTTTTGAGACATTGTATTACCTGACTTCAAATTAAACTACAAGACTATAAGAGCCAAAACAATATGGTACTAATATAAAAGTAGACAAATGGATCAATGGAGCAGATTAAAGAACCCTAAAATAAAACCATATTGTTATCCCCATCTAATTTTTGATAAAGGGGAGAAAAGCATCCATTTGAGAGAAAGATGTCCTGTTCAACAAATGGTATTGTGAAAATTGTATAGCCACACAAGAATAAAACAAGGTCCTTATCTCTCATAATATTCAAAAGTTAACTGAAGATGGAATAAAGACTTCACTGTAAGACCTCAAACTATAATAATTCTAGAAGAAAATTAAGGAAAAACTCTTCCAGACATTGACCCAGGCAAAGAATTTTTGACTCAGACATCAAAAGCAAATAACTCAAAGAGTAGATAAACAACCTCACCAAACGGGAGAAAATATAACAAGCTATACTTCTGGCAAAGGACTAATATCCAGAATGTACAAAGAACTAAAAATATCAGCAAGGAAAAAAATCTAAATGTGGTCAAAAGACATGAACAGAAATTTTTCAAAAGAAGATAGATAAATGGCCAAAAATTTTAAAAAGTGAGAACATTCTTAACACCACTAATTATCCAGGATTTACAAATTAAAACCACAATGAGATACCACCTTACCCCCGTCAGAATTGTCACTATTAAAATGTCAAAAAATAATGGATGTTGGCATGGATTTGGGGGAAAGGGAGGGCTTCTAGGGTATTGGAGGGAATGTGAACTAGTACAGTATGGAGATTCTTCAGAACTCAAAGAGGATCTACCATTCGATTCAGTGCTCTCATTACTGGATCCAGAAATCTTACTACTGTGTATCTACCCAAAGTGGGGAAAATCATTACATCGAAAAGACATCATTCTCTGAATGCTTATCACAGCACAATTCACAATTGCAAAGATCAGGAAGCAACCAAAGTGTCTACTAACTGATGAGTGGATAAAGATACTGTGGTATGTATACACCATGGAGAACTCTTCAGTCACTAAAAGGAATGAAGTAAATTGGATGGAGCTAGAGACGATTATCCTAAGTCAAATATCTCATGAATGGAAAAAGAAAACACACATAGTCTCATGAGCAAGTGGGAGCTAAACAGGGGCTACACATGGTCATAAATCAGTGGTCCCCAACCTTTTTGGCACCAGGGACCAATTTGGTTTTCCACAGACTTTAGATTCTCATAAGGACCACCCAACCTTGATCCCTTATATGGGCAATTTACAGTAGGGTCCACAGTCCTATTAGAATCTAATGCCTCCACTGATAGGACAGGAGGTGGATCTCAGGTTGTGATGCCAGATATGGGAGGAGTCTGCAATCATTGGCCAACTTCTCACTTCCTACTGTGCAGCCCAGTACCTTACAGGCTGTCATCTGGCATTGGTCCATGGCCCGGGAGTTGGGGGACTCCAGGCATAAAGTACATTGAAAACCAAGAAAAAGGAGAATGAGAGGAAGAGTGAGGGATAAAAACTTACCTATCAGATATAATGTGTGTTATTTTAGTGGCAGGTATACTAAAAAGCCCTGACTTTAGCAGGATGCAATCTTCCCATGTAACAAAAAACACTTGTATGCTCTAAATGCTTTGAAAATATATATATTGTCAAGTATTTGGTTAAGGAGATGAAGATGATGTCATTTTTATCATGAGGCAGCCAATGGCTACAAAACAGATGTTAAAAAAGCAAAATACTGTTGTCTAATAGTTAGAATAGTGCCTGATAAATTTAAGTATTCAATAGGTATTTTCAAATAAGTAAATGAGTTGATGCAAATGAATGAATTTATCTGGGTTTATCTAACATAGCTCTCATTTTATACTGTCAAAAATGTGCTCATCTCCTAACATAATATTAAAATTTAAATTCAAAGTGATTTGAACTATGCTGACATCACCCCAAGTTTCTACTAGACTGAGCAATGATTTGTGATTCTTTTGTAATCCAACTTCATTATGTTGGTTGCAATAAAAGATATTGTTAGATGATAAAATTTGGATATAAATGGTAGATTTGATAAACATATGCAAAGGGATGAGATTCCAATTCCAGTACTTAGCAATGTGTTATATGAAAGAGTTCTTTCTCTTCTATTTCCTTATTATTACTGGTATTGAGTTATGACTGTAAATTTCTATTTATGTACAACTTATTATTGTCTTCAATTTTTGCCTCTCAAATTTCCCCAAATTTGAACATGGTCATTCCTTCACTACTGATTCCTGTAACATCACATTTTTTTTTTCCTTTTTATTTTTATTGTTTGGGATTCAGAGAAGGTACAAAGAATTAGGTTACAATGATTTCATTTGTTAGAGACAGTCTCTCTTATAATTGTGTCCCACCCCCAAGAGAACATTATATTTTTAATGAAACATTTTGGTTGTGGTTGAATCTAACTTGATATTCAAGTATAATTAAGGATGGTTATGATTCAAGTATGGCAATATCTGAGATTGTCAAATAAACTCAAAATTCAATTTGCCAATTATGACATATGGTTAGCAAAACTCAATTCTCTACAATTTTTTTTTTTCGAACTCTTGTGAAAGTATTTTGGTGCAGTGCAGTTCAAACTTTATAAATTCACTTAGCCAATCCTCAACATGGAGGCATAACGTGTTTACCTTTCTGTTCTTTTATTGGCCTGTCCCAATAAAATTAGAACTACTTATGTACAATGTAAGCAAAACCAGAAATGCACATGTGATCAGTATAATTACATATGCATAAATGAGAGTTATTTGAATGATCCAGAATGTACTTGTAGTATTATTAAATTTTGGTTTATATATGTGTGGAAACAAATGAGGAAAACATTAGCAGATTCTAGAGGTCTAGAAAGTATGTGTAAGAAGTAGCAATTTATATATTTCTGATGTATATAAATCCCTTTGCATTCCGTGCCATTCTGTTGTAGTTTTGTTCTGCTTTGTCATGTGCTTTTATAAAATATTAATCACACTGAACTAATACTCATAGTTGATCAGTCATGAACAAGGCAATGAAGAAAGTCATTGCAAAACTTTGGGATGTCAGTATCACTCTCATTTTCAGAAAAGTAGAAGTGATTGAATGATCACTGCCATAGCTAAGACATAAGTTATTTGCATTCCATATTCAGGCTCTTTCTCCTCTATCTCAACACCTTATCACTCAGTCGACTCTTCCAACATGGAAAAAAGTGGCTGTTCATTTCCAATTACTGCTGACTTTAACACTTGGATCAATTGTGTTACAGATCAAAATACCACCACAATACTTTTCCTAAATAAAACAACAGCATACATACACACACATGAACACAACACATGTATGTGTATTGATCAGCTGCCTCAGGCTGGGGTAGCAATAGAACAATGTGTTCTAAGTAAATATTAAATCATTTTTATAAGAGAAGAACTTCAGAATATAAAGCAGAATATGCAAGGGTTGGCATCATAAGCACAGCAGCAAATCTTATATAAAAATAGAGACCATCGTCACCATTATCATCAATGTAAGCTAATACACTGTGCGCAGAAATCTACAGCTTCTGCATCATTGCTTTCTCATTCAGAGTTTGATCAGATTGATGCTTCTGCCACAAAATATTCATCTGAAGCCCACCATTAAAACACTACTTTTCACAAGAGGATGAATTGACTTTTTCTAATAGTTTTAAAAATGGATACTTGCGAGATAAATATTACAATTAAATAAATCCTATAAATCACTGGCAGCTACCACTCTATTACTTTTTGCTTAATAGAAAGTGAATTCAAATTGCTGTTCTGTAAATTAAAGAATAACAGGAGGAATGAACTCTATATCCAACTGCCTGTGGACTTTTCCTTTCACAAAAAATAAGGAAGAATGAGAAAAGGGTTTTGCCAAATGAGTGGATGGATTGTTAAATGTGTACTAGATTTTGGTGTTTACAATTCAATGGGAGCTAAATACAATTAAAGTTTTCAAAGCACCAATAATGAACAGGCATACTCTCTCTATTTTACATACTCTAGATTGAAGAATGGTTAGATGTGTGATGATACCAAGTCATGTCAAAAATGCAGAACGTCCTTAATTCATATGTTTCTCAAAAAGAGTAAACAATGTTGAAATATTTTGGAAAGCAGTTTGATCTCACCCAGTAAACAGCAAGGTAGACATCTCTATGGCTTAGAATTTCTACTGGCCAGGGTGGCACCTGTGGCTCAGCAAGTAGGGCACCGACCCCATATACCGAGGGCTGCAGGTTCAAACCCGACCCCCGCCGAATTGCATCAAAAAAAAAAAAAAATTAGCCGGGTGCTGTGGCGGACGCCTGTAGTCTCAGCTACTTGGGAGGCTGAGGCAAGAGAATCGCCTAAGCCCAAGAGTTGGAGGTTGCTGTGAGCTATGACTCCACAGCACTCTACCGAGGGAGATAGAGTGAGACTCTGTCTCCACAATAAAAAAAAAAAAAGAGAGAGAGAGAAATTCTACTCGCCAGCTTATATATTTAAGACATTATAGAATACAAGTTAACATGTACATGATTGCCCACGGTAACACTGAAAAAGTCAGACCTTGTAAACAATCTAAGTAATTTCAAGAGAATAGTAGAAAATAAATTTGTACATATTTATACAATGAAAAATAATTTATAGAAGTAGAAATATACAAATTAGGACTATACTGTACAACACATAGAAATATTCTAAACTATTATTGAATAAAAATATTCCCTATGGATACACACACAGGCATATTAAGTACAATGAATGCATGGGAGTGAAAATCACCAAGTAATTTGCAAGCTTTGCTGCTGTACATGTATCAGCAAAAGTTACACTTCACTTGTATTTATACTAATTTGCTCTCTGAACTTAAGGTGCTCAATATATATTCATGATATCACTTATATGTTTAAAAGAATTCAGAAGATATTATATTGGAATGTACCTGCAGACAAAAGTAGAACTCTCCTGCTTTGCTATAGTTTGTGATTAGCAGTATCTGAGGAAACCACACATCAGGGATGTCTTCATGGTTTACATAGACAAGCTACAGTTCACTGTCAAAATTTTCTTTCCTTAGACAATGCATCTGGCCATCTCATTTTAAACACTCTTTTTTTTTTTTTTTTTTTTTTGAGACAGAGCCTCAAACTGTCCCCCTGGGTAGAGTGCTATGGCATCACAGCTCACAGCAACCTCCAATTCCTGGGCTCAAGCGAATCTCTTGCCTCTGCCCCCCAAGTAGCTAGGACTGCAGGCGCCCGCCACAACTCCCGGCCATTTTTTGGTTGCAGCCGTCATTGTCGTTTGGCAGGCCCGGGCTGGATTCGAACCCACCAGCTCAGGTGTATGTAGCTGGCGCCTTAGCCCATTGAGCCACAGGCGCCGAGCCAAAACAGACTCTTTTTAATGGCTCTTGACACATCTCAATAGCTCCAGGTTTGCACCATTAACTCCTCCCACCAAAATTATATTTCTAAAATTTAACTGATCACTTTATTTCTCTGCTCCCCAATCTTCATTCGCTACCCACAATTAACAGGATCAAGAAAGGGACTCTTGCATGTGCTATCCATGGCAACCCATTATTGTAACTTTCCTACGTAAGACAATTTTTCTGTAATAATTTATGCCATGGTCTACCTTCAATCTCCCCAATCGTCTGCACCCCAAATAATCCTTTAAATATCCTAAATATATAATTGTACTATGGTATTTTCCTCACCTTGCATCATTAACACATTCTTTATTTGACAAGGTTGACATCAAACATTACTTTTCTCTTATATTTATACACGTACATACATGTATTGACCTTGGATGTTTCCTCTGTTCTTCCGTAACATAGTGTTCATTTCATATCATTGTCCTTATCATGCTGCAGGTCAGTTTTCATTGAATCAAATTGCTACAATTCACAGATCTACCAGGTGTGGTTTTAAACCACAAAGCATCTGGTTAGACCTTATTTATCGCAACAACTTAGTTAAATATGTGATTTCAACATAGAGATACATATGCCTAATGTTTCACTTGTTCACTTCACCCTTCTAAACAGTGGACAAAGAAAAGAGTGGGTAGGATGGAAGGATGGAAAATTTATGTCCCCACCCCCATACCATAAACAGGAAAATCACTGCTCTTCTCTGCTGCTCTAGCAAAAGTCCCAGATGCAACAACGAAACTGATGAACATTCTAATTAAAGTCAAATATCCTCTATGTCCAGGTACTTATGGTGATGAGTTCACTTGAAATATTGAGTAGCTTAGAGAATTTAGAAATTAATACCAATTCTATTTCTACCATCAAAGTACTGTAGGGCAATTGTCAAATGTTAACTTAACTGAATGTTTTAAGTCTTCATTAACAAAATGGTGATAAAAATAGCAACTATGAAGCCATGTTTTGTTTGGATTAATGAATTAATATTTGTATAGAGCTTAAGAAAGTACATAGTAAACTGTGAACATTTAATTAACATTAAGTATATTGCTTTCATTATTATTATTATTTTATTTATTTTGTGTGTGTGTGTGTGGAGACAGAGTCTCACTCTATTGCCCCGGTAGAGGGCTGTGGAGTCACAGCTCACAGCAACCTCCAGCTCTTGGACTTAAGCGAGTCTCTTGCCTCAGCCTCCCAAGTAGCTGGGACTACAGGTGCCCGCCACAGCGCCCAGCTAATTTTTGATGCAGTTCGGCCAGGGCCAGGTTTGAACCCGCAGCCCTCAGTATATGGGGCCGGCACCCTACTCGCTGAGCCATAGGCGCTGCCCTCATTAGTTTTATTTTTAATAGCCAGAAGGCAATAGCAGTGTCTGTTCTCTTTACTATGTGAAGCCTATAGTAGTAAAAATTTATTCCAGCAAGAGTTCCAAACCCTCTAAAAATATTGACGTTCTAAGTTCATAATGAAAACCCTGAGAAAAAAGTTTTTATCATTTGTTCTTGTTTTTCTCATAAGCAAATTATTTGCCCAACATCATACTACCAGTGTGAACTTCAGAATGAAACTAGAGGATTCTATGTCCATGTTTTTGTGTTTTGCCTACATTCCTGTTAGTCAGCAACATTTTACTTTTTCATAAGTATGAGGACTAGATTTAGAAAGAAAACATTCCTTCATTAGACCCTTACTCACTCAACCAAAACAAAATTAAATGGTAAATTTTTTTTAAATGTTGTAATAAAAAGAAAAGAAAATGAAATAATTGAAAGCCTTGTGCTGAGAAGATTTAATGCCTTATCATTGTCTTGGAAATATACACACTCCCTTTTGTCACCTACTAAATGTTACTATGCAAGAAAGTAGATTTAGCTGAATGAGGAGCTGTAAATTTTTCAACAAAATAAATGCAGGTGCTGAGTGATTGAGGTAGTCTTATTTATTTGGTAGAGATACTTTTATCTTTAATGGATGATTAGCCACCTTGACAACATTAAAGAAATTTAACATAACAAAGCTGTTTCCCATTACAGTTTAGATACCATGTCAATTTAAAATTTTGCAATATGTGTAACTCTGAGTCTCATTATGATGCTACTGCTACATTTTCTAACTCATTTCTTTTTGCTTTAATGGCATAGAAGAAGAATCTGCTTATTAAGAATGATAGCACTCCAAGTTAATTGTTTCTTCCTGCATAAAAGTCAAGGCTATTTCTTCACTTTTAGCTTTTGTCTGACTGGAAGAGATACTTACGATATATTAAACCATTTTATCTTTCTACAAAAGCTACAGTTGGATGATTTAAAACAGAAGTAGGCTAACGTGTAGCGTGAATTAGGGAGAAACATGGTCACTATTAAAACCAATGAGATTGTCACACATGACATAGATACGCCTAAAGCCAAGGTGTTTACGGAATGTTCTGATGAGGAAAATCCAGGAAGAAGTCTTGCTCCTCTCTCCTCTTTCTCCATTTTCTCAGGAGAAATAATGTATTCTTATTTTATTTAATTTTCTAATTTTCCCAGTCATAACTTTCTATAACATTAACATTTAAACATGTAGGGATTTTGGAAACGGAGTAGAATCAGACAGTATTCTGGAAAGGTCAGACTGAAATAGCACTTTCCAACTGGCATCATTTGAAAAGTGAACGAGATGCCCTTAAGTAAAAGCCTTTGCTCATTTTTGTTGAATAAATGGTTCACAAAAGATGGCAAAGCAAATAACATTAGGTAATTTTTTTTTGCTTTTGTTATTTTTTTCTGCAGTAAGGACTCTAACATCTCTTATTTTACAAGTGAAGAAACTGGGGTAGAGATGGAATAAATTCTTCTAGAAAATCACACAGCTAATTAGTGGTAGCACTCATATTTATATCCAGGCAGGTTAATTTCAATTTTTTTTTTTTTTTGCAGTTTTTGACCGGGGCTGGGTTTGAACCTGCCATCTCCAGCATATGAGGCCGGCACCCTAGTACTCCTTTGAGCCACAAACACCACCCTAATTTCAAATTTTATGCTCAATCCTAAACTGCATTTTTTTGGCATTAAGTTATATTTCATGCATAAAAATATTACTCTTTCTTCATTTTTGCTTATTTTATAAACTTGTTTCATAAAAGGGACAGGTTAAAGCTGCCATATAAAATATTAATAAATCAGCTTTCCAGTGAAAGTGGCAACGGGGCGGGGGGTAGCCAACAGCAGGATATAGTGATAAGAAAGGATTGTGGAAATGCTCAGTGGACTCAGAATTCAAGACTCACCCCCTACTGTTTTGTTATTTTCATAGATCTCTTGCCCATATTGTATAAATTTAAGCAAATTATACAACTGCTTCCATCCAGAATTTAATGCAATTTTCATGTATTTATTTATATAGTAAATAGTTATTAATACATGTAGGATAAGGAATATCTCCCAAGTTCTAACGGCAAACTTGAGAAAATAGACACAAAAAGAACTTGGTAGACTTAATGATGTTCATGGTAATATGTCTGGGTATGCATGAGCAATTGTTTATTGCTTAAAAATATAAATAATTTAAAAATTCTTAGGATTATTTTTTAATTCAGATTCATATGAGGACTCAGACGATTAGGTTACATTGTTTGTGATTCTAAGGTCAAGTTCAAGTTGTACTTGGGGCACTTGAGGCCCTTGCCTGGGGGTGTGTAGCTCACAGTGTGTTCATCAGGTGGGAGCCTGCCCATCTCCTGCTCTCCTCTACTTTCCACTTTCCCCTTTCCCTCCTCCCTCCTTCAGTATACTTGTGTTATTTTTGTATGGGAATGTAGTTGCTGCCTAGGATTAAAAAAGAGATAAGCCCAGGAAGTTCCTGACTCACAAGATAACCGGGGACCCCATAGTGCACAATAAAGAATATGGTATGTTCCTTCTCAAGGGGAAGGAGAGAAATTCTCAGGTGAGAAAAAAATGAACCAGAGCTGAGGGCAAGAAGGATGTCGGTCCCAAAACATATATAGTCTTCTTTTATAGCTGTCAGAAAATTTCTCAACTCCAGTAAAGGCCTTAAGAAAATTAGCTATGCCAAGTTATTGTGTTGCATTCATTGGCTAAATAGCTCCAATGAGTGTATCATAGGCTATTTTTGTACAGATGGGGCCATATGCTCTTTTACTTAGTTAAATATGGAATATATTCAGCTCATGAGACTTACTGGATACTTATTTCAGGGAAGGATTGGGGCCAGAAGCTAAATTGCCATGGTTTGAAGAGTGAATGATTGTGCTTAAAAGAAGAAGTTTGTGAAGTTTGAGAAGTTTGTCTAAAAAGGGCAGAAGGCGTGGAGGATAAAGGAGTAGTAGCCATGAAGAGTTCACAAAATGCTTCTTCATTTCAACACAAGGCACTTGATCACCTAATTGTATGTACCCTCATATTAATTCAAAAATTAAAAAAAAAGACTGGCTATTTGAAGAAAATGGTAAAAAAATGAAATAGTAAAGGATAAGAGAGCAACATGATCAGAAAAACATTAGTATTCCTGCCATCTAAAAATAAAATTGAAAATTTGTTGGTTATAAACAAATACATTTTACAGTGAAAAAGCACTTTGTCAAATTATATCTATCTATACTGTTACATTAACTACCCAAAGGCCCACAAAATCCAAAGAGAAAATGAAATGGGATGTTGACATTTATTGAGTCTAGGCTATAAAAATATGGATAATTCTTTTCCTCATATGTTACAGAAATTTCCAAATTTTAATGGATAGTTAATTAAATTTTATATTTTATCATTTATATTTCATACATGCATTATAGTTGATTAATTTATTCACTTGGACTATTTTTCTGTTCTATAATCACTAAAACTGATTAACATTGTACACAGGTTTTTGTACACACGAACAGTATGTATACTAGAAGTGAATTTCTGAGTCATAACATATACACTGTTATACACCCTTTTCATCAATATATTTTGAAAATTCAGAAACCCAATCAACTTTAACGACTTATGTGGCAAGTACACCGGTACTCATTAATCCAGAGTTAGCTAATGTTTGTAGTTACCCACATTTCTCCGGGTGTTTTAAAACAAAGTTAGACCATCACAGATACTGCTCAAATCCATATTGCTTTCTTAGGAAGTAACATCTCCTTTTTCTCTCTCCAGAAGCAACAACCACAATAACAAATTTTATATTCTTCATTTGTCTGTTATTTTTATTATTTATATTTCTATTCCATAAATATGTAAAAAAATATTATTTTGTTTTAAAATTTGTTTAAGCAATTTTATTTTAAAATTTTCCTGAAGTCTTTTACCTTGAATATATATTTCTGCACCAGGAAATTACATGAAAGCCTTACTGCAATACTATATACAATCGAAAACCAATTTAGAAACCAGCATAATATACATTGACATGGGAAGAGAAGAAAAAAAACTGTGTTCTGTAACTATGATGGAAAGTTCCATATTACTTAATAAATGAAGGTATCAATAGGCATCAACATAAAGAAACCCCCCAAATATAATGATATTGTTGTTTTGAGAGGGGAAAAAAACACCTAATACATGAATAAAATGAAATACTGAAATACGTCTCCTTCTGATGTTCTAAAAGAGGAGACAAAGTTAATCTCTTGGCATAAGGCTTTACCAAATTATTTTTTATAGTTATGTTAGGCCTTGGTACTGAACCTTTTTAGAGATTAAAAAAACTATTTTTTTCTCTCCGGAAACCATTATTTAATGCTTGCATGCTAGCTATTGCCTCCTGTAAGCCTTTGCTCAGATCACACCAATATATAAAATAATCTTTGCATTCTTGCTTCTTTTTTTTTTTTTTTTTTTTTTTGCTGTGTTCTTAACAAAAACACACAACTTTTATTCATTCATGAGGAAACAACCCAAAAATTCAAACTGAGGAGCATGCGACAAAATAACTGGCCCATATGTAGATTTGAGAAGTGACAAGGTTATGAAAGACAAAAAAAA
>CAUYON010127111.1:0-38718 GCA_963573935.1 Arctocebus calabarensis | reverse complement strand
ACCAAGCAACGGGCGCTGAGTACTTTTTTGACATGCTGAAGTCCTATGTTTGTCACAAATTTTTCTTCATAAACCATGACTTATTTTAGAACAAACATTACATTAGGTTTTGTCCTATATTCTTTTTTTTTTTTTTTTTTTGAGACATAGTCTCACTTTGTCACCCTCAGTAGAGTGCCATGGTGTCACATCTCATAGCAACCTCCAGCTCTTGAGCTTAGGCAATTCTCTTGCTTCAGCCTTCCGAGTAGCTGGGACTACAGACGCCTGTCACAATGCCTCACTATTTTTTGTTGCCGTTTGGCCAGGGCTGGGTTTGAACCCGCCACCCTTGGTATATGGTGCCAGCACCCTACTCACTTAGCCACAGGCACCACCCTACAAAATTATTTTTTTTTCAACTCAGTGTCCATAGTTTAGTGGTTAGGGTGCAAGCCACATACACCAGGGCTGGTGGGTTCGAACCCGGTCTGGGCCTGCTAAATAACAATGATAACTACAGGCTCAGAGCCTGTAGCAGTGGTTATGGCACTGGCTACATACACTGAGGGTGGCAGTTTGAATGCAGCCAGCTAAGTAACAATGACAACTGCAACAAAAAATAGCCGGGCGTTGTGGTGGGCACCTGTAGTTCTAGCAACTTGGAAGGCTGAAGCAATAGAATCACTTAAACCCAAGAGTTTGAGGTTGCTGTGAGCTGTGACACCATAGCACTCTACCAAGGGGTGACATAGTGAGACTGTCTCAAAAATATTTAAAAAATTTCTTTTTCCTCTTCATGTTCTTTACCACCCATGTTTCTTCAAATTCATGACTTTCTTCACATCTCTCTCATGCATATTGCTTCCTTCTTTAATTTTTCTATTTTGAATGAAAATTCCATCTCAGTTAAGTATTTTCTTAACTTAATTTTCGGTTTTTACTATTTAAATCAAACTGAATACATCATAATTCTATGTGCCAAGTAGTTATTTTAGACAAGATGGGGAGAGTACAAAGGAAAAGATTCTGTAATTCTTGGGAGTAAATCCATAACAGAAACTTGAACTGTGAGTATACACCTTACCATCTTATGCACAGAAATTTATCTAGCACTCTGGAAAGAAAACATTATCAGGATTAAAAACAGTGCTATAGGAGAAACTCAGGACAGAAAACAAATTTTGCTTATTCACTTTCCTACAAATTTTCAGTTTATTAATACAAGAGAAATTCTATTGAGACTTTTGGGCTGATAACCTAGTTCACCAATCCATTTAAGCTACCCTGCACTTTAGGTGTAGGAAGAATGGCGATTATCCCCCCCCACCAACTCTGTAGGCACTGCCATCTAGTGGCAAGTTTTCACCAGCTTACAAGCTATTGTCCCAGCTCTGGTAAAATAATAGACACTCAAATAAGCAAGTAGATTTCCTACAAAACACGAGGCCACCAACATACTGAATGGCTTTTTATCAAAAGTTTTCAAAAAATCTTATGTGTTACCCTAACTGTACCACGCAGTGAATCTCTTTAAGTTATAAATAAAACTAACAATTATAACATTCATCTTGAATTTATTAACATAACAGAAACTAAAGATCAGGAATATATTTCCTTGAGATATAACTTTAAGGAAATTACCAGATGGGGTCAAAAGCTACTAGGAAAACAAAACTGTTATCATGTGTAGGTCCCTATCTGTTTAGGGTATATAGGTTGAAGAACTTCCCAAACTTTTTAAAGTCAGAAAATAATGGTGTCTGCATACACACACATTGGTTAAAAATGGCAAAAGATTGCTCTCAGCTGCACCCAAGGGCTAAAGAGATCAATATGTTGTTCACTGTTGATGGAAACCTGTGAATTAAATAGCCATATTTATGAAAATCACAATGGAAAAAATGCTGACGATAACTAAAACCAATGTAAATTCCTTAGAGAATTCTTTAAATTCCAGTACTAAGATCACATAAATTACTTTGGTCTTTTACATGTCAAGAATATTCTTTCTTGAATATTGGTCTTACTTAACATTTTCCCAGATATGTGAGACCCTGGTCCAGGAAAACAATGATTCCTGTCTTAAGTCAAACCAACATGGCAGGGTCAAGTTGACCTTCCTGGCTGTCCAGGGCCAAAGCCATACTGCTAAACATATGTGCTTTAATGCTACAGGACAATTCTCTTATCCCTGAGCAATATTATTAAGTTATTATTTTGGCTGCCTTTCTTCTTTACAGAAAAAAAGGAAAAAAGAACGTTTCCACAAATTTCTCTTGCCAAAGTTGGGGAAACCATGTTTTAAAATTGTGTTAGTTTAAATCACAAATTCAGAGAGTTGAAAGCATAAAGCTTCTGTTCAATCCCCTGGGAAAATTTCATTCTATTTATGGTTCAAAAAAGGTATAATCTTATGCTTGTAACACAGACAACCAGTTAATAACTCCTTGTTATCTTTTTAAATAACAGCTCAGTCCAGGGTACTATGACCTCTGACAGACCAAGGAAACAGTTATTTCTCCCCTTGTGATTATATCACATTGCAGATCACTTTTTAATAAATGTCCTTGGTTCTCTGAGCTTCCCTTTCAATTCACTTAATATCAACAATCTACTATATCAAAAAGAGCCAATATGGCACTTGGGAGGCCGAGGTGGGTAGATTGCCTGAGCTCACTGGTTTGAGACCAGCCTGAGCCAGAGCAAGACCTTGTTTCTAAAAATACTGGAGCATTGTGGTGGGCATGTGTAGTCCTAGCTACTTGGGAGGCTGAGGCAAGAGAATCACTTGACCTCAAGAGGTGGAGGTTGCTGTGAGCTATAATACCACAGCACTCTATTGAGGGCAACAAAGTGAGTCTCTGTCTCAAAAAAAAAAGCCAATAAACAAATACTGAATTACATTCTGCTGGGTTTTTTAAACCTCCAAATTCCAGGCTATAAAAACTCTTGTGTGTCTCACATCCTGACCACAGTTCTACTTTTCCACAGGCCACCATAGACAGAAAGCCATGGGGGTGAAGTTAACCTGGTCTACTTAGAGACCGTAGACAGGAGGGTGATGAGTCCTGATGAAGCACTTAAGAACAAAATGTAGTTCACTGTGGGGTTCTTCAGTATAAAGAAAGAAGCAACAATGACCAAGACCAAAAACGGTGTTATTATAAAAGATGGAAAATGTTGCAGCTTCATAGTTGACAACTTCATTCTTCTTGCACAAGATTCCTTCATCTTTTTCCTTCTGAGACATCTTTCTATTATCAGCTTCAGAAAGTTTTCTAGTCACTTTTTTGGAAACAACTTCCTTTCTCTTCTGTGCTACTTTATGCTTGAGAACAAATTTTACATTCTTGTATGCAATGGCTACCAAACATGTGCTCATTAGGGTCATCACACTATGTAGAACAGCAGATTGAATAAGACCCATATAGCATATTTGCTAATATAAGCAGATGGGGATGGCTGACACGATGAATGCATTCCCAAAGAGCATGGAAGACTTGGCCTAGAGATTGCGGCTGAAATCCTGCAGCAAGCTTTTGAATATCAAAGTGGGAGATGAAATGCATAGCAGAAATGAAAAATGGAGATGCAGCAGGGGTAGATAAGCAGTTACATTACCTGGAAAGTGAAGACAGTGACAGAGCTGTAGATATCATCAGTAATATGCAGCAGGCAGAGTGAATTCTAAATGTCTATCATTCCATTAACTTACCTTGGTGAAAATGTATTATTTTCTTCCCAGATTTTGGCACCAAAATGTCACATATGGGAACCAGATGTATGTGTTCCCTGCTTTTTGGTTCCAGGTGCCAAAGAATGGTTACTGGTACCAAGACAGTGGGACAAATGAGCAGAACAAGTAGATACAAGTGTGCAAAAGGTTAAAGTTTATTAATGGACAGTATGATCCAGAGAAGGAACATATCTACATTTTCAAGTGGAGAAGACCCTGGGTTTAGTAAGATGTTTCCCCTTCATGCTGATTTTCCAATTCTATGTTAACTGGTGTGAGGATAAAAGGGGAACACCATCTGGAATGGAGAGTCCTCCCATTTCCATTCCTGTAATCAATGTGCATAAGTTGTCATTGAATTTATAAATTGTGATAGACCTGTTGTAAATTGTACTATGTTAATGAAAATAGGTCACTTCAGCTTACTGTCCCTTTACTCGTATACACACTCCAGACCAGTTATTGTGGCCTCTCTACCTCTGAGACTCATTTTTGTAGAGCAACATCTGTTGAGTTTTTGGAAGCCTTCTTGAAATTACAGCTTTTCTATCTTGGAAGTCCCCTCTGGTCAATGTCTTCCTCTCACTATGGACAAAGAATCTTCTAGTGTCATCTAACCCTGTCTCTCCTCAGCCCTACCTAACAGGATAAACACAACTTTAAGGCTTTGAGACATGATTGCCATTTGTAGAGTATTTCTTCCATATGAATTATGAGTGGAAAAGTGTGTGAAATATTTAAAATATTGTCACACTATTCACATATATAGAGAATTGCTCTATGAATTCTGTTATGTACTGAAATGTGTAAGTACTGGTTATAGGATTTGACACTTTCTTCACATTTGTAGGGGTTTTCTCTGTTACAAATTTTTCATTTATAGAATGGTTTGAGCACGAGTTAAACATTTGTCAAGTTCTTCACATTTGTAGAGTACCTCTTCAACTTGCATTCTATTGTGTACAGAAAACTGTGACTACTGGCACAAGGCTTTGTCACATCTTCATATTGTTACAAGTTTCCTCCAGACAGTTGACACCTTTGCCACATTTTTCATATTTGTAAAATTACTCTCCACTATAAATTTTCTTATGTGTAGTGAGGTTTGAGATCTGGTTCAAGGCTTTGTCTCCAGCATGAATTCTGTTAGGCTTAGCAAGTTACAAACACCAGGTAAAGGTACTTCCACATGCTTCATATTTGGAAGGTTTCTCTTCTGTGTGATTTACATTAAACCTAGTTTAAACGTCAGTTAAAGGGTTTGCCACACTGTTTGTATTTATAAGGTTTCTCTCCAGAATGAATTCTTTGATGCCTAGAAAGGTTTACATACTGATTAAAGGCTTTACCACATTGTTGACATTTGTAGGGTTTCTCTCCAGAATGAATTCTTTGATGTCCAGAAAGGGTTGAGTATTGGTTAAAGGCTTTGCCACATTCTTGACACTTGTAGGGTTTCTCTCCAGAATGAATTCTTTGATGTACAGAAAGGGTTGAGTACCGGTTAAAGGCTTTTCCACATTCTTGACATTTGTAGGGTTTCTCTCCAGAATGAATTCTTTGATGTCCAGAAAGGGTTGAGTATTGGTTAAAGGCTTTGCCACATTCTTGACATTTGTAGGGTTTCTCTCCAGAATGAATTCTTTGATGTCCAGAAAGGGTTGAGTATTGGTTAAAGGCTTTGCCACATTCTTGACACTTGTAGGGCTTCTCTCCAGAATGAATTCTTTGATGTACAGAAAGGGTTGAGTACCAGTTAAAGGCTTTTCCACATTCTTGACATTTGTAGGGTTTCTCTCCAGAATGAATCCTTTGATGTACAGAAAGGGTTGAGTACCAGTTAAAGGTTTTGCCACATTCTTGACACTTGTAGGGTTTCTCTCCAGAATGAATTCTTTGATGTACAGAAAGGGTTGAGTACCAGTTAAAGGCTTTGCCACATTCTTGACACTTGTAGGGTTTCTCTCCAGAATGAATTCTTCGATGTACAGAAAGGGTTGAGTACCGGTTAAAGGCTTTTCCACATTCTTGACATTTGTAGGGTTTCTCTCCAGAATGAATTCTTTGATGTATAGAAAGTTGTGAGTTATGTTTAAAGGCTTTGCCACATTCTTGACATTTGTATGGTTTCTCTCCAGAATGAATTCTTTGATGTCTAGAAAGGTGTGAGTTCCGGTTAAAGGCTTTGCCGCATTCTTGACATTTGTAGGATTTCTCTCCAGAATGAATTCTCTGATGCAGAGTAAGGGTTGAACTACAATTAAAGGCTTTGCCACATTGTTGACATTTGTATGGTTTTTCTCCAGAATGAATTTTTTTATGTCTAGAAAGGTGTGAGTACTGACTAAAGGCTTTACCACATTCTTGACATTTGTATGGTTTCTCTCCAGAATGAATTCTTTTATGTCTTGAAAGGTGTGAGACCCGGTTAAAGGCCTTGCCACATTCTTGACATTTGTGGGGTTTCTCTCCAGAATGAATTCTTTGATGTTCTGTAAGGGCTGAACTAAGGTTAAAGGCTTTGCCACATTCCTTACATTTGTAGGGTTTCTCTCCAGAATGAATTCTTTGATGTCTAGAAAGGTGTGAGTACAGGCTAAAGGCTTTGCCGCATTCTTGACATTTGTAGGGTTTCTCTCCAGAATGAATTCTTTGATGCCTAGAAAGGATTGAGTACTGGTTAAAGGCTTTGCCACATTGTTGACACTTGTAAGGTTTCTCTCCAGAATGAATTCTTTGATGCCTAGAAAGAATTGAGTACTGGTTAAAGGCTTTGCCACATTCTTCACATTTGTAGGGTTTCTCTCCAGAATAAATTCTTTTATGTCCAGAGAGGTGTGAGTACTGGTTGGTAAGTTTTTCACATTCTGTATCACTGTAGGGTTTTAATCCTGTATCAATACTCTTATGGTTATATTTTGATCTGCGGCTAAGACATTTGCCATAATTTTTACACTTGTAGAGTTTTTCTCCAGTATGAAGACTCTTAGGCTTAGACAGGCTTGAGAAAGATTTGAAGACTTTGCTACCTTCCTTACTGTTGTACTGTTTTTCTCTAATATGAATTTTCTTATATTTAGTAATGTGTGAGCATAATTTAGAGGCTTTCCCATATTTTCTACATTTAAAAGTTTTCTCTATGGTATATATTGTCTTATGTTTATTTAGGTTTGACAATTGTCTGAAGACTTTCAAACATTTACTACATGGAAAGAGTTTGCCATTGGTAGCTGTCAAACATTGGTTAAGTCCACTGGAACATACTTTCTGCTGCTCACACTCAGACATGCTTCCCCAGTGTTTTGTTAACTTTAAATTCTCAGGGCCAGAGCTTTGATATCTTCTCAGGATCATCTCTGGGAATAAAATATCTGTGCCCAGCTCTTGCAAATCTTCTTGGGTAGAATGATTAGATATAGCTGAAAGAAAGTAAAACAATAGCAATTTTAGCCACTAATTTTTTATCAGAATTGAGTAAACATACATTACACATTTTATCTGCAAAATCATGCCAACATCAGGAAGATGGCAGAATAAAGTAGACTGGCACCAATTATTTTAAATAAATGTTGCTTGCATACACTGTGTTTTGGGAATTCTAAAAACCAGGTGAGGATTTGCAGTGTCCCATGTGAGCAGAAGTTATAGAGTGAACATAAGGGCTGCGTACATTGGCTCATGTTAGAAATCCTAGAACTCTGGAAGACTGAGGTCAATGGATCATTTGAGCACAGGCGTTTCAGATCAACTTGAGCAAGCACAAGACCGCAAGCCAGGCCCAGTGGTTCACACCTGTAATCCTATCACTCTGGGAGGCCAAAGCAAGTGGTTGCTTGAGCTCTGGAGTTCTGAGAAAGAAAGAGACCTCCATCTCTAAAAGTAGCCAGGCATTGTGGCAGGCACCTGTAGTCCTTGTAGCTATTTGGGAGGATGAGGCAAGACAAGCACCTGAGCCCAAGAATTTGAGAGTCTTGTGAGCTCTGACACAACAGCACTCTATCAAGGGTGAGAAAGGGAGACTCTGTCCCAAAGGAAAAAAAAAAAAAAAGAGAGTGAGACCGCATCTCTACCACAAATAGAAAAATTAGTCAGGTATGGTAGCACATGCCTGTAGTCCCAGCAAGTCTTGAGACTGAGGCAAGAATATCTCTTTAGCCCAGAAGATTAAGGATGATGTAAGCTATGACAACACAGCACGCTACCCAGGGTGACAAAAACTCACTCTTAAATGAATAAACAAATAAATAAATTTGTGTGTGTATATATTTATATAATATATATAATAACAAGGGAAAAAGTAGTAAATAACAATGAAAATTGACAAATAGGATTGAAAGAAAAGTTTGTCATATTCACACAACACAGACCCAAATAAAATGATAAATTTCAGCTTTGTCCCTAAAAGAAAAATAGTGACACCAGTGTTATTCCTTCTTGTTTGAGGAACTTTCCAAAGAAAGTTTGGTATGAACGAAGGTGCTGAAAAAAACAGTGCTATAGTTTATAAGACATATCAGATGTGCTGAAACTGAAAGTAAACTACTATTACAGGAGCAGAGAGATACAACACACAAATTCCGGTCTACCAAGGGATAAGAAGCTATTAAGAGGAAATGTGACAAAAGGCTTCAACTAAAAAATAACTACACAATTCCAAAGGCAAAACACTGTTAGAATGTAATGGTCTTTGCTTTCTTAGAACAATGTGTGTCAGAGTCTTGCAGAGAAAAGTAGTATCACAAGTTTGTGAAAGGTGGCTTTTCTAATCCTTAAGTATCAGTGAAAGATTATAACATGTACAAAATATTAGGGTGATTTAACACAAAGAAACAAAATAAACAATCTGGAATCAACCATAAAAAATATAGATGTCTAAATTACCTGAAAACATTGTCTGAATAATGCTAAATGGGTCCAATTGGAATCGTACAGACAACTTAAGTAAAATCAGAAAAATGAAGATGTCAAAAAAAAAAGGATAAATAAACAACTTCTTCTTAAGTTGAAGAACACAATGAAAATGACTGAGAAATCTCAAATATAAGAAAAAAGATATAAAATATCATGAAGCTCTCCATAGTATAGCTAGGAGAAACACAAAGGGTCCCATAACAAGACAGATGAAGATCAAGGATGTTAACAACATACACAAGAGAATCTTGAAAGCAGCAAGAGAAAATAGATGTGTCAAATCTAAGCATGCTTCTATGAGATTACTAGTGGATTTATCAACACAAACCTTCCACATCAAAAATGAGGTAGTGATATAGTCAAAGAGCTGAAAGAAGAAAATCTTCAAAGCACATATATGATACCCAGCAAAACTGCCCTTTTAAGTGAAGAAAAAATAAATATCAACCAAGATAAATAGATGCTGAAAGCTGCCACACAAGAAATGTCAAAGGAAGCCCTTTTCATTGAAAATGAAATGATGCTATACAACAATACTAAATTATGTAAATATAAATAACTCTAGAAAAATAACTAAATACATCTATGTGAAATTCCATATTATTATGATGGTGCACAGAACACTTTTAATCATGCTTCAGAGTTCAAAGACAGAAAGCACTAAACCTCTGGTAATGGGTCTACATGTACAACATAACAAGATGTAATTGCTGATGTCAAGAACAAAATTAAGTACAGATGTAAAAAGAGCTTTTAAGAATAAAAACTAATAACTGTTGTTACCAGTTCAAAATATATTTAAAAAATGTGTAATTGTAGGCAGTGCCTGTGGGTCAGTGGGTAGGGTACTGGCCCCATATATCCAGGGTGGTGGGTTCAAACCCAGTCCAGCCAAACCGCAACAAAAAAATAGCTGGTGCCTGTAGTCCCAGCTACTTGGGAGGATGAGGCAAGGGAATTGTGTAAGCCCAGGAGTTGGAGGTTGTGGTGAGCTGTGTGACACCACGGCACTCTACTGAGGGCGATAAAGTAAGACTCTGTCTCTACAAAAAAAAAAAAAAAAAAGTGTAATTGCCAAGGTAACTACAATAAAAATACCTATAATCACACACTCACATAATAAAAGAAGCAAAGTGTGTTACTACACAAATTGATGAGACACAAATAAAGATAGAAGAGGGAAAACAGATGTAAGAATCAAAGAAAATAGCTAATAAGTTGCCAAAAGTAAGTCCTTCTCTTTCAAAAATTATGTAAATATTGGACTAAACTTCACAATCAAATGACAGACATTAAATAAAGATAGGGATTTAAAAAATAAAAAATCAAGATCCAAATATATATTATCTAAATTATACTCATTTACATGTAATGACAAAAATGGATTAAAAAATTGCAGGACAGAAAGATATTTAATTTAAATATTAATCAAATGAGAGCAAGGAAGATTATAATAAGGAGCTATGTGTATGTGTATATATATGTGTGTGTGTGTAAACATGTTGAAACAGAGTCTCATCCTGTTGCCCAGGCTAGAGTGCTGTGGCATAAGGCTAGCTCACAGCAACTTGAAACTCCTGGGATTAAGCAATCCTCCTGAATCAGCCTCTGGGTAACTGAGACTACAGGTGCCTGCAATGAGATTCAGGAAATTCTATCTTCTATTTTTATTTATTTTTTTTAACTTTTTGTTTATCTTTTTTTGAGACAGAGACTCACTATGTCTCCCTCAGTAGAGTGCCGTGGCATCACAGCAACCTCAAACTCTTGGGTTTAAGTGATTCTCTTGCCTTAGCCTCCCAAGTAGCTGGGATTACAGGCACCCATCACAACGCCTAACTATTTTTTGGTTGTAGTTGTTTGGGAGGCCTGGGCTGGGTTCAAACCCACCAGCTCCGGTATAAGTGGCTGGCGCCCTAGCCCCTGAGCTATAGGCGCCGAGATTATCTTCTATTTTTGGTGGAGACAGGGAATTGCTCTTGCTGAGCTCAAGATATCTTAGCCTCCCAGTTTGCTAGGATTATGGATATATGCTCCTATGCCCAGCCAGGGCACAATATATTTTGAGGCAAAACCTGTCTTGTTCATAAAAAATTGCCACAAAAGGTAAAGAATATTAAATGATAATATAAGGCTTTGTCTCTTAAAAATCTATAATTTATTTTTCTCTTTTGTATATACATTAAATACATAATGAAGCAAAATGTAGGACAGATATACAATCCGCATATACATGGCCAAATAAAGAGCTATTGGCAAACATATTTATTGTAGCATTTTTACATAATTCATTAGGTGAAAGAAATCCACATCTGCCACAAAGAATAAATGATGAAGTATAATTTAGGATATATAAATAGAGTGTTACTCAGCTTCTACAAATCAGAAAATCTTCCAGTATCTCTGATAAAGATAAATATTTTTAGAAGAAAATCTTCTAATATCTCTGATAAAGATTTAAAGATAAATCTGAGCATAATGGTAAATGATATAATTCGGATTCTCCCCAAGCCAGATGCACTTGAATCCAATTATATAAAATAATGAAAGTAAGACCTGTCATGGTGGCTCATGTGTGATATCCTAGCACTCTAGTAGGAGTCTGAGTTGGATGGACTGCATGAGCTCAGGAGTTCAAGACCAGCCTGAGCAAGAATGAGATCCTGTCTCTAAAAATTGCCAGGCGCCTATAGTCCCAGCTACTTGGAAGGCTGAGACAAGAGACTTGCTTGAGCCCAAGAATCTAAGATTGCTGTGAGCTATGATGCCACAGCACTCTACCAAGGGTGAAAAAGTGAGACTCTCTCAAAAACAAACAAAAAACAAAGCCAAGAGGTATAAAAGCAACACAGATGTTAAAATATGTGGCATGTACAGACACTGCAGTGTTATCCAGATTAAAACAGAACATCTTGCCTCAACCAAGGATAAGGACAAACCTTAAGACTATCCTGTTAACTCAAATAAGCCAGAACAATGTGACAGTACATAGTTACATTTCATATGATGGATCTTAAACAGTGAAACTCACAGAAACACAAAGAAGAACAGAGTTTGTCAAGGACTAGAGAAAGGGTAAAATGAGCACAGGTTATGGAAAAGGTATTGAGCTTTACTTTTCCAAGATGTAAAAATCATAGAGTTCTTGTAGCATAACAATACTACAGAAACACACTTAGAGAGAGTGACAGTGGTAAATTTTGTTTTTGCCATAATCAATTTTTGTTTTTTGTTTTTTTTTGAGCCAGAGTCTCTCTATGTTGCCCTTGGTAGAGTGCCATGGAGTCACAGCTCACAGCAACCTCAAACTCTTGGACTTAAGTGATTCTCTTGCCTCAGCCTCCTAAAAAAATTAAAATTTTAATGGGATAACTAAAACAGATACAAAGTTTTTCAAATATTACCTGAAAATTACAAAAGTTTTTTTCCTCTCCAAAAGAGAATATAGATACATCAATAAACACATGCCAAGCTTAAGACTATTTCCATGACTATTAACATAGATCTGATAAAACAACCACTGAAAAATCATCCAGGAAAAATAATATGCAAGATAAGCTATAAATAAACTTGGGGTAATATTTATAGAAAAAACATAGAACTGTCATTAGTAGTAATTCATTTTTTATTGAGCCATATATTAAAGTGTACATAACAGTTGAAATTTCATCTAAAATTGTAATACCCGGGTGAAACAAACAAAATAAACTGAAGTTTAAAAATGTACCCTGATAAGATAAACACTAACATGGAATTGCAAAACAAGAATAAAAATATTAGACACACATAAAATTCTGTATATGACATTGCTATACCATTTTAAAAAATTTCTAGGTCACCTGGGGTGGCTCACACCTGTAATCTTATGAATTTCAGAGGCTGACATGGGAGGACTGCATGAGCTCAGAAGTTTGACACCAGCCAAAGCAACAGTGAAACCCCATCTCTACTAATAGAAGAAAAGTATATCGAGGAGTTATGGTGGGCACCTGTAGTTCCAGCTATTTGGAAGGCTGAGGCAGGAGGACTGACTCCTTGAACTCCAGTGTTGTAAGCAGTTTGAAGCTAGGATGATGCTACAGCTTTTCTAGCCCAGGCAAGAGAGGGAGGCTCCAAAAATTCACTTTTCTAGATAACTACAATGTTCCACTGTGACTGTGCACTGATCCAAAGCAGGTATTTTTCTTAATATTGGTTAACATTCTATTGAATGAGTGCAGGTATACTGAATATTTTATGTAGCATATGGCAATAACATTTCATGGAAAATGTACAATTAATTAATCTGAGGTACTTTTCAGAAAATGCTAATGAATGAACATTTAAAAACATAAAGATATGGCTTGGCACCCGTAGCACAATGGTTACAGTGCCAGCCACATACACTGGGGCTGGAGAGTTTGAACCCAGTCCGGGCTTGCTAAACAATGACAACTGTAACAACAACAAAAAAATAGCCAGGCGTTGTGGCAGGCGCCTGTAGTCCCAGCTACTTGGGAAGTGGAGGCAGGAGAATTGCTGGAGCCCAGGTGTTGGAGGTTGCTGTGAGCTGTGATGCCAAGGCACTCTATCCAGGGTGATAGCTTGAGGCTCTGTCTCAAAAAAAAAAAAAAAAAGAAAGAATCGCTTAAGCCCAAGAGTTTGAGGTTGTTGTGAGCTGTGACACGACGGCACTCTACTGAGGGTGACAAAGCGAGACTCGGGCTGAATTTAAAAAAAAAAAAAAAAAAGATAATTTTTATTGGTATTAAAAAAAATTGCTATTTTTACAAAAACTGCATTTTTTTTTTTTTTTTTTTGGTGACAGTGTGTCACAATGTCGCCCTTGGTAGAGTACTGTGCCATCACAGCTCACAGCAACCTCAAATTCTTGGGCTTAAGTGATTCTCTTGTCTCAGCCTCCCAAGTAGCTAGAACTACAGGCGCCTGCCACAACGTCTGGCTACTTTTTTGCTGCAGTTGTTTAGCTGGCCCAGGCCAAGTTCAAACCCGCTACCCTCAGTGTATGTGGCTGGCGCCATAACCACTGTGCTATAGGCGCCAAGCCAAAACTGAAGTTTTAATTCACCGTTTCAAAGCAATCAAAAGCCTTACATTTATGAATAAAATAAAAATATGAAGTCTGCAAAATACAGTGAGTCATGATATGTAAAATAAGCATTTGGGAAAAATTAAAATATAATTTTGATATAGGGTGAGGAAACTGATGGCAATTCTGCTGATCTCTTTTTGCCCAAAGTAAACTAGACCTGTCAAGTGAACCTTTCATTTATAAATACGGAATGCCCACTCATTATCTAAATTACTTGTTACATAAGTTGAAATTCTTTTTTATTTTTTGTAGAGACAGAGTCTCGCTTTATTGCCCTGGGTAGAATGTCGTGGCATGACAATGCTCACAGCAACCTCCAACTCCTGGGCTTAGGCGATTTTTTTGCCTCAGTCTCCTGAGTAGCGGGGACTACTGGTGCCTGCCACAATGCTGGGCTATTTTTTTGTTGCAGTTTTGCAGGGGCTGGGTTTGAACCTAACACACTCAGTATATGGGGCCAGCGCCCTACCCACTGAGCTACAGACACCACCCATAAGTTGAAATTATAATACATAGTTCTGAATATTTATATATGAAATTACAAAAAATTTAGTACAGAATAAAATGGAATGTGAAAACATATATAGAGAGAGTAAAATTAGCAAGATGGCAGAATAGAAGACCCACATTCATGAATTCCTCCCGTAGTAACAAAAATTTGGGAGCCATCTATGGGGAAAAATGCTTTAATGACACCCCAGCACAGTGACTCACACCTGTCATCTCAGCTACTTAGAGGCTGAAGTGAGAGGATCACTTCAGTCCAGCAGTTTGACACCAGCCTAGACAATATAGTGAGACGCCATCTCACAAAAAGTGATTTCATGAGAGCTTTAGGATCCAGGAAGGCGGTTGTGAAATCCTCCTACTGCACTAAAGGAGGATCCTTTAGAGAAGGCAGACCCTCATTTACTTGGTAAACTAGAGGACCCTGGTATTGGTTTCTGACTGGAGAATGGCCTGCTCAACTTTGTCCCATGAGAATTCTGAAGTGACTATGTGGGCCTCTCCAGCTTCTCCTAGCCGTAATCTGGGAGTGGTCCTACCCATCCAGAGACATGGAGGGAGATGCTCACTCATGACCATGGAAACAGGCCTGTAGATCTTCGCACTCTGTGTGTGTATGTGTTTATATAACTATTTGTGTAAATATATACATATATACACACAGTAGAACCTCCATAGTTGGCCATCTCCTTACATTGCCCACCTCCTCAAGCAGACCAGACATGCACCACATGTGTGTTGGTACAACAGGCCTAGTTCCTTACACTACTCACCTCTGTATGTTGACAAGTTTGTTACAGTCCCTTGAGTGATTAACTTACAGAGGTTCTGCTGCATATATGTGTGTTTGTATGAGTAACACAGCCTTGATAAGCATACTGTAAACCAGAGAGAATTATAAAATAAGAGTTATTTTGTAACAACAGAGACATTAATATATCCTCAGGAATACTCTAACTTCCTCAATGATATAGCACATTTAAGAAATGTAGCTGCTGGGTGTAGGGGCTCACAGCTCTAATTATATTAATCAGGGAGGCCAAGGCAGGTAAACTGCTTGAGCTCTGGAGTTCAAGACCAGTCTGAGCAAGGGGGAGACACCAACTCTACTAAAAATTTCAAAACTTAAAATAAAAAAGAAAAAACAATTTAAAACTAGTCAATTGTAGTGGAAGGTGCCTGTATTCACAGTTACTCAAGAGGCTGAGGCAAGAGAATTGCTTGAGCCCAGGAGTTTAAGGTTCTAGTGAGCTATAAAGCCACAGCACATGACTCTGTCTCAAAAACAACAAAACAAGAGGAACTATTGGGAGTAGGTATTTTAAGTATATATTTAGGTTGACAAATTAGTATATAGTACAAAGAAATTAAATTATTTGCCATATTCCATATAAAAATAAAATTTTGAAGTTAAATAACATTAGATTTTTTTACATTTGAGGAGATTCTCAGTGTTCTGATAAAATTACTGACTATAATTTTTTCAGAATCTTATTTAAAACCTTCATAGCATAAAAAAGTATAAAGCAGAAAACGTACAACAACTATTTGTGGTGTTCCTGGGATTTCTGAACCAAACACTAATGAACACAACTTCACTCACAGATTTTGGATCTGATGCTAAGGAAAAACAAACTTTTTTTTCAGACACAGCCTCATTCGGTTGCCCAGACTAGAGTGTCATAGGGTCAGCCTAACTCAAAGCAACCTCAAACTCCTGGGTTCAAGCAATCCTCTAGTCTCATCCATCTCCCTGAGTAGGTGGGACAATGGGCAACCACTACAGTGCCTAGCTAATTTTTCTATTTTTAGTAGAGACAGGGTCTCACTCTTATTTACACTGGTCCCACACTCTTGAGCTCAAGCAATCATCCTACCTTGGGTCCCAGAGTGCTAGGATTCCAGATGTGAGCTACCATACCTAGCCTAAAGAATATTAAAAAAAAAGAAAAATTCACAGAGATACTAAAAAATACACAAATATTTTATGTCCATAAAAGAAATGAAAGAACAACCAAATTCTGCAGTCACATGTAAGCCATAGAAAGTTCTTTTATTCTCACTGTAACCTAGAAGAAATATCACTGAAAAGTAAAGTCCTTCTGGAAATTATAACCAAGAACAAACATAGTGACTCATAACTATAAACCTAGCAATCTGAGAAGCCAAGGTGGAAGGAATGCTTCAACCCAGAAGTTCAAGACAAGCCCCAGTAAGTGTGAGACCCGCTGTTTACTAAAATAATAGAAAAACGATTAGCCAGGCATTATGGAGAAACCTATAATCCTGGCTATTTGGGAGAGTGAGACAGAAAAATCACTTGAACCCAACAGCTTGAGTTTGCTCTGTGCTAGGCTGATGCTGTGGTACTCTAGAGTGAGGCAAGAAAGGGAAACTCTGACTGAATGAGAAAATAAAAAATAATAAATAATAAAAACAAGAACAGAGGTGCCCTTAAGTAAAAATAATAGAAAGAAACCTATGCTTCTAAGAAATCATTTCTACTGGAGGTGAATTTCCCTAATTACATTTTACTGTGTGGTTTTCTCCTTGAACTTTAGACCTCTGACCAGTGTTATCTGCTTCATTCCCTCCAACCTACCTGGGTGCTTGACCATTGTCTGATGCGTCTTCACCTTCCAGGGTTGTTTACTTTGCTCCAGACAGGTGATGAGGTCTGGCTTAGAGACAGCAAGACCTGTTTTATTAGAAAAAAGGAACATGACTCTTGTTGGGATTCTCCAATTGGCAATCTAGTACCTTGCTAAAGCAGACAAAAGAACATTTTAGAAGACCCTGAAATAATAATCCTCAAATACAGGTTCCTAAAAGAAACTTTAGAATTTTTAAAAAGTATTTAAAGTTGGAGGATTCTTAACTCCACTACCCAGTACTACTGAAATAAAATTTGGTGCTAGAAATCGGTCTTAAATGTATGGGTAATAATCTATACCACTAATTTCTGAAATTAGCATTAATTTAGTGAAGAATATGAATTAGCTCAAAAAAGAATAAGACAAATATCAAAATAAAAACATCTCCAATATTTTCTCTTCCATATCAAGAAATTCTTAGGTTTTCCTTAAAATCAAGAATCTGAAACTAATGTAGTCAAAGAAGCAGCTGAATTAAAACATTCTACAAAGAAAGAATATGAATTGCTTTGAGTAGACTAGAAACTGTATATTTAAGTTTTCCTCACCTAGGAAGACCAGATGTCTGTAGTTCTCTAACATGACATCCCGATACAAAGTCTGCTGAGCAAGGTCCAGGCAGGCCCACTCATCCATAGAGAATTCTATAGATACGTCTCTGAATGTCAACAGTCCCTGAAAAACAAACATATTTACCAAGAAGCCAAGGGGAGACTGAATTGTATTTTCAGTTAAATGAGTGAAAAGAATTCTTGCTGACTTATCTGAGAGACTGGAATTATATGATAAAATAAGTACAGTGGCTCGGCGCCTGTGGCTCAATGGGCTAAGGCGCCAGCCACGTACACCTGAGCTGGCGGGTTCGAATCCAGCCCGGGCCCGCCAAACAACAATGACGGCTGCAACCAAAAAATGTCCGGGTGTTGTGGCGGGCGCCTGTAGTCTCAGCTACTTGGGAGGCGGAGGCAAGAGACTCGCTTGAGCCCAGGAATTGGAGGTTGCTGTGAGCTGTGATGCCACAGCACTCTACCCAGGGTAACAGCTTGAGGCTCTGTCTCAAAAAAAAAAAAGAATAAGTACAGTGGAAATATATTCCTTCATACATTCTCTATCTGAAGAAAGGGGATGGCACAACGTCCACAAAACCAGTGTACACACTATACTTTTTTGCTTGACACAGTAGAAATAAAAGGCCACAATACAGGCATGTATATTTTTGTGCCTTATTTACATGATACAAGTATAAGTTGTGTATATATATATATTTTTTTGTAGGGACAGTAGTCTCACTCTACCTGGGTAGAGTGCCGTGGCGTCACACTGCTCACAGCAACCTCCAGCTCTTGGGCTTAAGCGATTCTCTTGCCTCAGCCTCCCTAGTAGCTGGGACTACAGGCGCCCGCCACAACGCCCAGCTATTTTTTTTGTTTTGTTTTGCAGTTCGGCCGAGGCCGGGCTTGAACCCACCACCTTCGGTATATGGGGCCGGCGCCCTACTCGCTGAGCCACAGGAGCCACCCCAAACAATTACATTTTCAAATCTTACTTCCTGTATACACTGTATCTCACTGTAAAACTAGTGATGAAAAATACAATCTGAATTTTAAGACGTGTTTTAACCAGCAAGTGATGATCTTAAGGTGATGGAATCAACACAAACATTTATAACTGATTGTATTTAATATAGAATGGAATAGATAGTTAAAAATAAAATATAAATTATCAGAATACATCCAAAGTAGTAAGGATAAGCATGGTCTCTGATATTTTGCTTTGAATATGAAAACACATATTTATAAACAATTCCTTTCATTATAATTGATCATCTTCATTTTCTGTAATTAAGACACAATCACATACAAAAACATACACAGATGGGCCTGATGGTGTGTGCCTGTAATCCCAGGCACTAGCGAGGCTGAAGCAGGAAGATCACTGGAGATTGGAGTTCAAGACTAGCCTGGGCAATAGAGCAAGACCCATCTCAAAAAGCGAAAGAAAAGAAAAAGAGAATATACAGATCTCAATACTTTGATTGGGAATTGGTCAGTTCATTGAGTTTTTTGCCAATCTATTCACTCATATAATCAATATCTCAGTCGAAATATATAACATTGTCACTACTCTAGAGTCTTGTCTCATGTTCCCTCAATCTATGTTTCACTATCTCTACCACAGAGGAACATAGTCTGACTTTCATACACAGGTGGACATGAAGTTTGTGTGTGGTTTAAAATAGTAAACTAGGCTCAGCACCTATAGCTCAAGCAGCTAAGGTTCCAGCACATACACCAGAGCTGGTGAGTTCGAATCCAGTGCGGTCTTGCCAAACAACAATGACAACTAGAACCAAAAAAATAGCCAAGTGCTGTGGTGGGCGCCTATAGTGCTAGCTACTTGGGAGGCTGAGGCAAGAGAATCACTTAAGCCTAGGAGTTGGAGGTTGCTGTGAGCTCTGATGCCATAGCACTCTACCCAGGGTGACAGCTTGAGGATTTGTCTAATAAATAAATAAATAAATAGAATAAAATAAAATAGTAAACTATTTTACACAAACTTTGTGTTCACTCTTTATTTAGTTTTGCAAGTTCTAGAACATTATACAAATAGAGTGATACAGGATATGCTTTTTTAAAAAAACATGCTTTTTTTATCTGTTGCCTTGCCTTTCTTTTTTCTTCGGATTTTAAAGATGATATCTTAATATTAATATTTAACTACAACATTTTTAAATATATTTGTATTTACAATTTTTTCATAACACTGTTTTAGATTCATCCCATTAAGTTTGATATTCTGTGTTTTAATACGTATTCAGTTCAAAATCCTCTCTGATTTTTATCGTGATTTCTTCGTCTACCAATTAGTTATTTAGATGTAAGTTAATTTCCAGTTAACTTTGGTTATATATTTTTATTAATAATATGATAGGCAATTATATTGTCATCAGACAAAATATCCAGTAACATTTCAACTTTTGTAATTATTTGAAACTTGTGTTATCTGCTGGGCGCAGTGTCTCGCGCTTGGAATCTTAGCACTCTGGGAAGGTTGGAGTGTTTGAGCTTAGGAGTTGGAGACCAGCCTGAACAAGAGCAAGACCTTGTCTCTACTAAACATAGAAAAACTGGCCAGACATTGTAGCAACATGCCTGTTGTCCCCGCTACTCAGGGAGGCTGAGAGTAAAAGATTACTTAAGTCCAGGAGTTTGAGGTTGTGAACTATAACTCCACCAGCTTGGGGGAACAGACTGTTCTCTCTCAAACAAAAAAGAAACTCGTGCTGGGGAGCAGCATGTAGTCCATAGTGGCTTCAGTGTTCTACACATTTCTATCGGTTCAACATAGTTGAAGATATTGCTCAACTAACTTTATGTGTGTTTGTTTGTCATTCTTTTTTTCTGATTCTTCTTGCAATTTTTGGAAGAGGGATATTAAACTTCATGTTAAAATTATAAAGTATCCATTTTTTAACAATCTGTCAATGATGTGTTCACTTTCAGTATATATACATTTAGAATTATGTTGTGATATGTATGTGAAGCGATATGGAGTATTATGTACATGCCCATGAGGTGTCTGCTATAGCATTAAAGTGTCGCTTTATCTCTGATTATTCTCTGTTTTTAAAAATAGGTCTGTCTCATAGTAATACACTATGCCAAGATTCTTATAATTAGTTTCCATGCTATATTTATTTCTATAATTTTGACTACACTCTGTTTATGTTTTTATATGTAGAGTTCCTCTCTCATAAACATCATAGAGTTGAGTTTTCATTTATTAATTCTAATGATCTCTAACATTTAATTGCAATTATAAGCCTCTCTACACCTAATATGGTAAGGTCATTGGTGCAAAGTTAAGTCTACCAAAGTAGTTTTCAAGAAAGACAGTTTTCTTTTTATTTGTTTCTTTTCTTCACTGTAACTCTTTAATAATCTTTCTTGGCATATTTTGGATAAATTGAGTACTTATTTTATTCCTATCTCGCTTTCATCTATAATTGTGTCATGATGGAGGCTTCTTTTGGTTTCAATTATTTTTTTTTCTTCATTTTAAAATTATTACACTTTATCTTGAATGAATGTAAAATTTTCTATAACATAAGAATCTTTCAATAATGTACTTTCACTTCTTCTGTTCCATCTTAAATGCCATTGGCATATTTTACTGACATACATATAACCTAGTCAAAACATTGTTGTTTTTTTTTAAGTAGATGAAGCGCTTCAAAATAAATCAGAAAAATAGCCCATAAATTAACAAATTGCTAGAATGTGGAGTTATTTATGACTCTTAGGCATACACCATTTTTTAAAGGAATTCTTAACATCTCAATGAAAATCATGTCTTGGGTTACCCTATATTTGTAAGCAAACTTATATTACTAGGTTGCGTTTAAACTTGCTTTATGCATCATGAGATTTCAGCTATAATATAACAGGTAACAGCCAATCCCTAAGTGTAAATATTAGTGAAATGCATATCAATGAGACGGTGACACTACATATTTTAATAAGCAATTTATATTAGTTCCGCTTATAAAAAACATATACATACATGTAAATGCACAGACACTATATATTGACTTTATTGTTTTGTTTATTTTCTTTCCAAATAAAGCTCAATATCATAGGAGAATTAAAAATGAAATATGTTGTATTTATATTATCAGATTATTTTTTCAGTGAAATTAAGCATTCTTGATTGAAATATACTTAAAGGCAGTCCTTTCTTTGCATGGTCTGTTGTGCAGGAATGACAACACCAAGGGTAATTTAAATAAAATTTGTTGCCCAATATTAGGGTTCATATTTCTCCCACCCTAAAACATCCGCTGTATGTATCTGCATACAAGGCAAACTTTACTGTTAGTCCTTCCATCTTTAAGTCTCTTCATAAATAACAGATACAGATCATGACCAGTCACTAATCATTTCACTTATTTTTTTCACAGTCTGTCAGTAATTGTTCATAGCACAGGAGTTACTGACTTCAAACACAGGCAGAGATTGGGTTGCCTCCTGCCTCCAAGTAGCACACGCACTACACTTTTCCAAAAAGGAGCATCAAAAGAGAGAACTGACCATCAAAACTTAAATTGCAGCAAGGAAATGAAAAGCGATAATACTAGAAGTGAAATTCAAATAAAACAAATACAAATAGAGTTATAAATATAGTAACTGACCATGAGAACACCAAAAATATTGCAGTGTGATAGATTCTAGTTATGTAACCAGTGAAAGTGGAGTTATCCACAGAATAAAAAAGGGAAATGGCTGAGATGAAAAAGATGACAATGCCCTAGACTAAGTGGCCTTACAAAAAAACATCAGGCTACAGGAATTCTAGTTTATGTCTCACAACATATGAAGCACCAAGGATAAAATGTCAGAAGCTAACTCAAACTTAAAAGGAAATAGGAAAATTCACCATAGCCTAGAAAACATGCTTGCTCAGTAACATAAGCACTGTTCATGCTACATTTGATACTTCTTGATTGATTAAAAAACTACTTTCACAAAATTTCTAATATCTTAATTTGCAATGTAACAAATAAATACTAGTCTTACTATTTCTATTATATGTTAAATACCAATAGAAAGAAAAAAAATAATGTTGTGAGCAAAGTTTTTAAAGGACATGAAGTAATTGTAATTATTCTCACGGATTATTGAGATTGGTCTCCATGATTTCAACCTACGCAGTCATTTTAAAAGCAAGTCCTCAATGTAGCTTACAATATCCTTCATTATTGCTTTTAGACCAAATTTGGTTTTAAATTCCACATGGCTAGTAAATCTGTCTTATTATTACAAAGCCACACCAAGTACCGTGACTTCTAAATAACCTTTTCTAGATGTGCTGTGATTAACAAAGCATATCAGGTAGTACAGATGTCTCAAGAATTATTTCCCATCCTAATAAAGAAATTGTACTCCAAATTACTGATTATTCATGTACAGTTTTGCATCTAAGTTTGGCATCATA
Organism: Arctocebus calabarensis; assembly: GCA_963573935.1. NCBI lineage: Eukaryota > Metazoa > Chordata > Mammalia > Primates > Lorisidae > Arctocebus > Arctocebus calabarensis. The sequence continues at coordinate 15,842 of CAUYON010127111.1, read as the reverse complement.
TCCTTAAAATCTTTAATATAAATTATATTCAAATATTTTTTATTAGGATTAGGTAAATTTGGGTAAATTTGGGTAATGATATAATAAGTATAGAGAAATATACAAAATTTATGTGTTGTAACAACTTAGAACCTTTGGGAGTGTATTGTTTAATCAATCCCTGAGTGTTAATGGTTTCAAATTGTATAATCTTTACAGAAAAGTATTTCTTTTGTTTTTAAATAATGCTAAATATCTGAAGATATGCTAATGAACATCATCTTAACCCATTGAAATATAGAAATAAAACTAGTCTAGGTGTGGGGTTAAGTGCATATTTCTATCAGAGGGTATGAAATCTGAAAAATAAACTAGTACTCTTTTACTATGAACAAAATGTAGACAAAGGAAAAATCTAATTTAATCTTAAATAATAAAGTTTACATATAATTAATGCATGTCATATAATGACAAACTTGATAAAATAACAAAAGTCAAAAATATAAGTTGTATATAGTAAACAAAAAATGAATGTTACTTACAGCCAATATTTATACTTTGGTTTTGTTCCCTTTCAAAATCATTTTAGCAAACATATTTATCCATTTAAAAACATGTGGTAAGAACTCTTCACCTTCTATGAAGCAAAGTCTGTTATATCACATTACAAAGGAGTTTATTTATTTAGAATACATATAAGAATATCTCATATTTTATAATAGAGAATTAAGGCTTTTGACAGACATTACATTTACTCAAAATAGTTATTGAAATTCCATAGGAGATGTGTAAGGAACAATCCAGCAGTTGAAATTTACAGAATTCTTGATCTAATTAGATACAAATACAAATTGTGAATTAATACTTATTCAAAGGGCAGCATGAAGGAATATGTTAATAATTACTGGAAGATCCACATATTAATTCTCCTACTCTAGAGTAAGTATTGTACCCAGGTGGAGTGTTTTCTGGCCGTGCTGAGTGATTCTGTGGCTTCAGATTTAAAGCATTAGTCTCTCTCATTGATTGAAAGGAGAGAATCTGTTTACCTACAAGATCAAATAACCCTCTCAATTTGGCCCTTTTTGGCATGGATTGTTCGATATGCTTATCTGTGTGAAGAGAGAAATGGGTTGTGCGGACTGGTTAGTTTAGAACGTATGGGGGGTGGATTCCAAAATGTACAGTTGATTGTAAGGTAAGTGCAGGGTGAACAACGCCCAATTTTCCAGGAGGATTGTAGGGTACATTTGTAGTTCCAGTGTAGTCACAATAACCCTTTCACTCTCCCAAGTGATTAAATTTAAAAAGTAAATCACCTGGCCATTCTAGTGAAAGGTGATTTTAGAAAAGTAAAATAATGGTGCTGTGCTGACCAAAATTTAAGTTTGGGGGTTCAAAATAATCAATAGCCATTATGCCAAGAAGAAGTCTTGGCAACAAATGACAAAAAGTATTTATATTTGCATATATCTTATGAATGAAAGAACAAAGAAAGACAGAAGGGAAGAAAGTAAAGAAAGAAGAGGGGGAAATTTCACTTGAACAGGGAAAAGAGCTTAGTAGAAGATCATAGTAATGATATTATTCATTATTAAATAAGACCTATTTGGTATGCATTATTTTGTTATAAATATTTAAGCCTATTACTAGTCAAAAACATTATCTTGAGGGTATAATGTTCCAACAACATATTTAGCTTTGACTTTATCTAGCTCCTGGGTAATATGGAAACCTGCTGATGAGGGGGAGGAGGTATTTGATATGACATAATCTCCAATAAAACCTAACAGAATTTGTTCCATTAAACTAGGGAATACGATTTTTCTTCATTTCCAATCTCCTTAAATTTCTTCATCCTTCATGAAAGGTTTCACATTGTACATTGTGTCCATAGTGTCCATAAGTTCATGTGCAATTTAAAATAGACAACTAAGGGGGCAGTGCTTGTGGCTCAGTGAGTAGGGTGCTGGCCTCACATGCTGGAGGTGGCGGGTTCAAACCCAGCCCCGGCCAAAAACTGCAAAATAAATAAATAAATAAAATAGGCAACTATTATGAACAGCACACAAACTTTATGGATGCCTTGTATTTAGTATACTACATTTAGTCATAAATTTATTTCATAAGTGTTAAAATCAGTATTATTCACACACATTTCATCACTCTGTAATTCAGGATACCATAGATATTTTGTTTTTGTTTTTTCTTAAATCTTCTTGGCCGATGAATGTCAGACCTGAGCTTATTAATTTGGTCGAGTCATCAGATGTCTTGGTGATTGGTCATTGTCTGTAGACAACAACAAAAAAGCCTCTTTTACGGTGACCAGAAATGGTAACACTAGTCAGTGCCTTCTCTTTGTAGACAGAGTCAAGGTTCAGCTGCTTGGGTTCAGAACATCTCTTACTAACTGCATGGCCATGGAAAGGTACTTTATCTCTGCTTGCCTCTGTGTTTCAATTTGTTAAGTAGAGAGAATAAATAATATTAACTTCATATAGTTATTTTCATTTTTATATTAAATCATGGCTGTGTACATTAGTGCAATCATGGGGTACAGTGTGCGGGCTTCATATACAATCTGAAATATTTTCATCCAACTGTTCGACATAACCTTCATGGGATTTCTCGTTTATTGTGTGAAAACATTTGTGTTCTGCATTTAGTAGGTTTCACCTGTCCCTTCTAAGATGCACCATAAGTGTTATCTCACCATTTACCCTCTCTCCAACATTTACTCCCCCTCCACTTTTCTCCCTTGCCCCCGTCTTCTTGTGCTATTTCACCTTCATATGAAAGCTATAAATTAGCTTCATAGTAGGGCTGTATACATTGGATACTTTTTCTTCCATTCTTGAGATACTTTGCTAAGAAGACGGTGTTCCAGCTCCATCCATGTAAATATGAAAGAGGTAAAGTCACCATCTTTCGTTAAGGCTGCATAATATTTCATGGTACACATGTACCATAATTTATTAATCCATTTGTGGATTGATGGGCACTTGGGCTTCTTCCATGACTTGGCAATTATGAATTGGGCTACAATAAACAATCTGGTACAAATATTTTTATTTTAATGTGATTTTTAGATTAGCCCACATGACAAAATCCCAAAATCAGAGATGATGGCGTGGATGTGGAGAACATGGAATACTTCTACATTGCTGGTGGGAATGCAAACTAATACGTTCCTTTTGGAAAGACGTTTGGAGAATACTCAGAGATGTAAAAATAGACCTGCCATTTGATCCTATAATTCCTTTATTTGGTATATACCCAGATAAGGTATTTTGAATTGAATCATTTAAAAACAAAGAAAAATTGGAATTTCACAAACTCAATTAGATGTCAAAATAATCAATTTACAAATAAATATCAAATTCAATAACTCTTTATTATAAAATTAAAATTGTATGAGCATCTTTTGTTGAAGTTTACAAACACCTGACAAAAATATTAGCGAGAATTTTTTTAAAGGTGCTTATTTATATACATTTGGATATTGAAACCTGTAAAAACCTGAAAAAGCTCAAATTAGATATCCCATTTGATTCTGAAATTCCATTACTAGGCATCTACCCAGTGGAAACCGAAAAAAACATTTTTTTCATAAGGACATTTGCACTAGACTGTTAATCACAGCACAATTTACAATCGCCAAAATGTGGAGACAACCTAAATGCCCACCAGTCCAGGAATGGATTGACAAGCTATAATATACATATGCCATGGAATATTATTCAGCCATTAAAAAGATGGAGACTTTAAATCTTTTGCATTAACCTGGATTGAGTTAGAACACATGCTTCTTAGTAAAGCGTTGCAAGAATGGAGAAGCAAGAATCCAATGTACTGAATTCTAATATGAAGGCAATGGATGAGCTACTATGGGGGGGTGGGGAATGAGGGAGCAAGGAGAAGGGAGGGAAATGGGGGTCCCTGTGTACGGCACACCTCTTGGGGGTGGGACACAATTATAAGAGGAAATTTACCTAACAAATGCAATCAGTGTAAACTCATTCTTTGTACCTTCAGTGAATCCCAAACAATAATAAAAAAGAAAGAAAGCTATGAACATTCATTCATTCTTTTATTTGCACATAAACAAGTTTTTATTTATCCGGGATAAACACTCAAGAGTGTAATTTCGGGTTGGATGATAACATCATGTTTATTTTTATAAGAATCTGCCAGTAGTTTCCAGAGTGTCTACATTATTTTCCATTTGTATCAGCAATGTACAGGTAACACAGTTTCTCTACATCCTCACCAGCATTTGGTGTTGTCATCACTTTGTATTTTAGCCATTCTGATAGATATGTACTATTAATAATACCTCATTATGATTTTAGTGTGCATTTCCCTGACAGCTAATGATGTTGAAAATTGTCCCCCTATTTATTAGACAACTTCATATCCTACTCATTATACTAACCACTATAACCTTTGGTGCAAGTCATCATTATTTCTCAAATGGATACATTTTCTCCTAAACTGTTCTTTCATTTCTGTGTCTTTTTTATTTTATTTTTTGAGGCAGAGTCTTACTATGTCACCCTCAGTACAATGCCACGGTGTCACAGCTCACAGCAACCTCAAATTCACGGGCCCAAGCGGTTCTCTTGCCTCAGACTCCCGAGTAGCTAGGACTACAGGCACCGGCCACAATGCCCAGCTATCTTTTGGTTGTAGATGTCATTGTTGTTTAGCAGGCCCGGGCTGGATTTGAACCTGCCAGCTCCAGTGTATGTGACCAGTATAGGTGCTGAGCCACATTTCTGTGTCTTGTTTCAAATTATCTATCCACAAATTATCTATCCACAATTGCACTTCCAGTAATGGCAGAGTAGCCAGGTACAGACCAAGCCCCCTTCAATAATGATCATAAAAGCACACACATACAAACAAAATACAAAAAAAAAAAAAAGCAAACCCTGTTTGAAGTCATCAGAGGTACTCAGCCAACAGGACTTGATGACCATGATTTTGGAGAAAAGGGAACCAAAAAGATGTGGGCAGTGCTTTTATGTTTGCTGATTTAAAGGTAGAATTGGCAGTGGCAAGCACCGAGCAGAACCATGTGTGGGTGGGGATGGGAGGCGGAGCTCAGCGCCCACCAGGGGAAAAGAGCCCTGGTGAATATCTCTGCATTTCACTATGAATAAAGAGCTAGTCCCCAGGATATGGGCAAGCAAGAAATATACCCGGCTTCATGAGACTAAACAACAATCTCCATCAGCTCAACTCCTGACTGGATTATGCTTACCTACTCTTAGCTAGTTGTCAACACGAAACCGTGGTTGATCCTGTCTGAAGTAAAGAAACTCCACCCAGACAAAAACTTCAAAACTGTTCTACAGCAGTATTTGTGAACAATTTTTATTTCACAGCACACTTGAACCTATAGTTAACCTTCCACAGCACATTTAAATTATATTGATTTAAAAAATGTAAAAAAAAAAAATGTATTACTATGCTTTGAACTTCTTATGAAAATAATATAATGTTCTTGAAAAATTTTCACAGCACACCAGTGTGACACTGCACACAGGTCAAAAATTACTGTTCTACAATATATCATAAACCAGATACCACTCAATAAATATTACACCAGAAGACCAGACATAAAATAGCCAAAAACTGAGAAAAAAAAAAAAAAGACTAGGAAAACCAGCCAGAAATACAGATATTTCTATTATTCAGACATGAATTCTTTAAAAAAAAAGAATGTGACTAATAGGTTTAAAAATGAAAAGGTGGAGTGTTTAAACAGAGAACTAGAAACAATCAGAAAGAATCAATTAGAAATTGCACAACTGAAAAAAAAAGATAACTGAAATAAAGAACTCAATAGATCATTCAATAACATATTAGCCTGGAGGTCAGCAAACTTTTTCTGGCAAGGTCCAGACAATAAATATTTTAGGCTTTGAAGGTCATACAGTTTCTGATGAAACTATTGACCTCTTCATTGGACTGTAAAATTTGCCCCTGGCAATATACAAACCAGCCAGCATCTCTGTGTTCCAATAACACTTTATTTACAAAAGCAGATTACATAATCCCAGGAAGAAACAAGGATAGAAAATTTAGAGACGATTCTGAGATACCCCAGTACATGATAAAATGGACAGAGAAGAATAGAGGGGGAAGGAGGCAGAAGCAATATTTACAGAGATAATAGATAAGGATTTTCCAAACTGGATGAAAAAACTCCAAGCCAAAGACTCAGGAAATAGTACAAATCCCAGACAGGAAATACAAACAAAACAACCTCTAAGAGATCTCTTCATTACAGCCAAAGTGATTTTCTAAGCAGAAATCTAATTATCTCACTTTCTTACGGAGACAATTTTGTTGTTTCCATAACTGTGCTCGGGAAGAGAGTGAAACTTTTAACATGCCCTGTAGAACCTTTGGGGACGCGGCCCAGCCGCAACTGTGGTCTCTACTGCTCTGCGCCTCTGCCCATGTGAAATGTTACCCTTTTCCTGAGCCACACAGGCCTTTTATCTTTGATTTGCCCAAGAGGCTCCCTGCATCTCGAATTTGCTGCCACTGATTTTCTTCCTGTAAAACAGCTAATGCTCCTCAAGTCTTAGCTCAACAGTCTGTTGCTATGTGATGCCTCTCCTGGTTCTGTCCCATCAGTGACAGAACTGACTTCAACCTTCTCTGCCAACCCCGTGCAACACAGCCATCTGTCACTGCTCCTGCTGCACCTGGCAGTGACCTGAGTCCCTTGAGGGCAAGGATGGTGGGTGTCCTATTTACATAATCCTCAGCCCCTAAAAAAAACATCTATTTCGCTAAATAAAAGACCCTCAGCAAATGGCTCTTGTATGTATAAATGAAGTCCCCGTGAAAAATCAAGTTCTCCAAACATGTCAAAACCACCGCCACTACTAACCCAATGTCAAATGCATTGACGCGGGCTGCTCAGAGGACAGCCTGGCATACCGTTCTAGGTTGGGGGAGGATTAACTGGGAAACACTCTGTTTTCAAATTATCTTAAAAAATGAAGACAAGTGTGGAAAGATGTTCCCAACAGTGTTCCACATATTTCCTTAATTGTAATCCATTCCTGGGAAATTTCTATGAGATGGATACGTTTTTACCATCACTTTACTAATTAAGAAACTGAGGCCCCTTTCTGAGACACGTTTCCAACCCATGTCAACCTGATTTCCAAAGTCCTTGTTTCTTCTATTTTACCACACTGTCTTCTGCCCTGGAATTGACTCTCCTTGAAAACTGAGACTTGGCCCCGGCTGCTGAGACTTCTTGAGTATCAGAAGCATATAAAACAATTCTCCATGGTTGCCTGTGTTGAATTGTGATACCATTATCCTCTTACGCACCAAGTGGTGTGAAATCAGATCCTGCCTGGGAGTGGGGAAACATAGAAAGGGAAGACGCTGCCTCCAAGCTCCACAAGACACAAAATCTTATTGGAGTTCCGCAGGGGCCTGTTCAAAATCTGGGTACGTTCTGTCATTTGGCAACAATTAAATAGAGCCTTGTGTCCTCTAAGATTATTCTGTTACCTTCAGGATTAGGTTACCCATCGTTGTATTTAGCCTATGGGAAAAGCCAACACAAAGCTCTGCTAAAGATGTAATAGGAAGCATAGAACAAAGAACCCTCATGTCAAAGAGATACAAGTTTCCCACAGAAAGCTGGTGCTGAATGAATTCTCTTTGCCTCTGCCTATCAACCCTGAGGGGAACTCAGCCTCAGAGGCCCGAAGGGATGTGCAAAAAAGCAGCCTGGGCTGCCTCTGAATAGACACAGGTGCTCTGGGTTTAGAGGGACTTTGGGGGCAGATAACCATGCAGGGATGTGGAGGCTGCAGGAAGAGGAGAAGGACGTTTAGAGCTGACCTTATCTTGCTTAATCTGCATGGATTCCAGAAGGCCCCAGGGAACCTGAGATTCCTAGACTTATTCCCTTCTCACATTTCCTGCTGGAAATCCCTCCAGCTGGCGGGATGCTAAAATAGGTACGATTTAGCCGGCTAATGAAGTCCATATGCAATTGTTAGAAATATAATTGACACTTCAGGCTTGGGGTCTGCATTTCTCTTTGTATAGTTTTCTGCTGCCCGGTGTGGCTGCCTGCTGGGAATGCTTCTGTTTTCCAAGCTTCTCTGGCCTGGCTGGAGTTAAAAGTAGACGCTTGATGTGCTAATGTCAGGTTATAATAATACCTATATGTTATGCTGATTAAATAAAATAACGTTTGTAAAGCAAAGTGCCAAACGCACGGTGGCACTATCGGAACCACAACAGCCCCTCCTCCTCCAGGCTTGTTTCTCAGGATTCTGTCTCTCCCTGAGGCCCGGGGCAGCACACCCTGGTGTCCACCCACACTGCAATGCTCATTGCTTCTGGCAGTCCTTTCATGCCACCATGACTTCATAGGTGTCAGCTAAAGAGGCCACTACCATGGGCCCAGGACAGAGGAATAGGGTTTGTCTCCTGAGCATAAAGATTCCCGAGGTTTATAGAACAGTCTACAGGAATGTGAACCCTCTCTGTAATACTTAGCCCTTTTGTTTGGGGGACAGAGCTGACACTCAGTAAACAGCAGTCAGATGAATGAATACATGAAGAAAGAGGGCTCAGAATGATTCTGAAAGGATACTATGTAAAAAAAAGTAATCCCTAGGGAGGTGTGTTAAAATTACAGGCTCTCTGCAATGTTTCCCCTTGCAGGTAAGGGACACAGAGAAATTCAAGTCCCTCAGTCTTAATCTGTCATGTCACACACACACACACACACACACACAATATTGATGAAATATATAGGTAATATAAGAACTTAATTTTGGACTGGGCACAGTGGCTCACACCTGTAATCCCAGCACTCTGTGAGACCGAGGCGGGTGGATTGCCTAAGCTCACAAGTTCAAGACCAGCCTGAGCAAGAGTGAGACCCTGTTTCTACTAAAAATAGAAAAACTAACCCAACATTGTGACAGGCACCTATAGTGCCAGCTACTAGGGAGGCTAAGGCAAGAGGATCACATGAGCCCAAGAATTTGAGGCTGCTGTGAGCTATGACACCATGGTACTCAATCCAGGGTGACAGAGTAAGATTGTGTCTGGAGAAAAAAAAACATAATTTTGAAAACAAAATAAAGAAATAGTTGTAATAGGGTATGATACTGGAGAGAAAGGTACCATCAATTTCTGACTAGTGGCCTCCGTCACCCAGAGCTCAGCCCAGCATGGTGAGAATCTGTCCGTCTCATTTCTGTCTATGAACAGTGGCATCTATTCCAGGGGCTCACTCAGAAAGCAAGGGTACAAAAGCAGCGATTACTCTTACTGAGGAAAAGTACCAAGAACCCTGCTCAATTCAAGTCATGAATTGCCTATGACATCTCCATGAAGCAAATATGTGTAGTAGGAGTCTACAGTGGAACTTCTGTAAGCTGACTGCCCAAAGGGCTGTGTGTAACAAATGGTCAACACACAGAGGGAGGCACCCTAAGGAGCCAGGCCTTACTGTGCATGTTCGTCTATGAAAACTAGACCAGCTTAAGAAGGTGGTCAATGCAGGGAGGTGGCCGACTATGGAGGCTCTACCGTATTGCTACATACCCACACCAGCGTATCTCGGTGTGCATACACACACTCTGCCAATCTTACAAGCAAGGAAACCTCAAAGAAGCTTTAAAAAATGGCAAGACTGTAAAGTGCAAGTCCAAGACTCAAACTCAGTGCCCCTGTTCTTTCTTTCTTTATTTTTATTAAATCATAACTGTGTACATTAATGCATTTATGGGGTACAGTGTGCTGATTTAATATATAATTTGGAGTGCTTACATTAAACTGGTTACCACAGCCTTCACCTCACTTACTTACTTGTCGCATTAAGACGTTTATACTCTACTTTTAATAGATCTGACATGTACCCTTGCAATATGCACCATAGATGTGGTTCCACGGATTTCCTCCCCTCCCCTTACCCTTCTCTTTCCCCCTTCATTCTGGGCTATAGTTGTGTTTTATCATTTGTAACCACAACTGTCCATAGAACCTTTCAATGAAGGCCAGCTGTGGAAAGGGCCCCCACCCCACCCTGTAACTCAGTGAGAGCTTCCATGATTCATAAGGCGAGGGACTCAGTGCCACTGTCCACCCTTGCCTTGGAAACATAATTCAACTAGTGAAGTATAAGGCATCAGTTTTGTTCTTGAAGCAGCTGCAAACAGTCAGCGTTTTGTGGGTGGTCGCTGGATTCAGCGGGAATTGGTAAGGGGAGTCTCCTGTCTCCAGGGTTCACTGTGTGTAGGAAACAGGGCTGGATATTTACCGTACTGTCCCACCTTCCGTGAGGTAAGAATAAGGGGAAATGTTGATTCAATGGAGCTGAGAGGAGAAGCTTCTTCACTGTTCCTCCTCACTCCTCACTTTTTTTCCCTTAGTATTAGAAAGGGCACATTTTGTTCATAGGGGGCTGTGAGAAGCTGTGATTTTACCACGGCAGGGCAGGTCCCTGAGTCAAGTGCACAAGGCCTGCTGCCCGGCTGCACACTGTGTCTGCAGATCCACACGCCAAGACGCCCTCTGCTTTAAGGCTCCTCTCGCTTGTGAAAGTGCCACTGCCCAAGAGTGACAGCAGAGTCATGTTAAAACCTTTGCTGAGATTTGGATGTCTGAGGTTGGAAGAAGCCGAGTGGAGACTGAATGGTGCAGACCAGAGGCTGAGCTCGCCATCACTGAGCGTGGGAAACGGCACTAGAGATGCTCAAAATGCACCGCGGCCCTGGGCCAAACTCTGGATATTGCTTCTGGTCCTGGGTTGTCGCTGCTCCGGTTGTCCCTGTATTTCTGTTCTGGTCTTTCCTTCCTAGGGCCATGTTTTCTGCCCACAAATGTGTTCCTATAAGATAAGTTAGTGCTTCTTTTGCTTTTCAAAACTAAATGTACCAGTCTGTGGCTAGTTATAGAAGAACCAGGAGGTCTTTTGGAAAACGGGCATCTGTAGGCCTTGCCCCCAAATCCTTGGATCCAGTAGTTCTGGAGCGGGGCCCAGGAATCTGGGTATTCAAAGATTCTCCTCAGTGGTTCTGAGGCGGAGCCCGATTCCCAGCTTCTTATGACCTTGGAAAGAACCACTCCAGAGAAACTTTGCTTCAGGCGCCCTCAGAGCACCCCAGAAGCAGGGAGATCAATGGGGAAGGCAAATTAATACTTCATGTCTCCGAAATCAGTTTTCAGAAGTCATTAAGCCATAAAATTGGATTTCCCTGAAAAGTATACATCGGCTTAATCCACAGGGAAGTAGAGATATTTGAGCCTGGAGTGTTGCTGCCTTCCTTCCAGCGTCCCCTTCCCATCGCCCAGAGGCAGACATTAGTCACTCAAGCCAGAAGCGTGCAGCTCTCAAGCCCTCTCTCATCCTACCCTTCAATAACTCAAGAGCCCTAAATTATTTACCAGCTCAGCCTCGCCCTCTACGCTTTCTGCTAAGAATTCTCCCATCATCAACATCAGATCGGGGGCTCAGACTCATTCTTGCCCTTCTTCCAGTAGAAAAGTTGCATCTCTTAAAGACCACAAAGGAGGAAGGAAGCAAAGGATGAGGGACCACTTTGGTCCCCTGATCTGATTCTTACAAAAATCAACGGTTTTATGTTAAGCTGTGATCAAGTCGAAGCCAGATTTATGCCCACGGGCAAAGGAGGGAACATCACGGACTGCGCGCGCAGCGCCCGGCACTCAGCCGTCGTGGAGCTGGCTCACACCGACTCTTGTTTTGAGACAGAGGAGACAAGAGTCTCATTTTTTTTCATCCTTGACAAAGTGCTGCAGCATCACAGCTCACAGCAACCTCAAACTCTTAGGCTCAAGCAATTCTCTTGACTTAGCTTCCCAAGTAGCTGGGACTACAGGTGCTGTAGCTTAAAATAGCCTGGCTATTTTAAGAAATGATGTCTTGCTCTTGCTCAGGCTGGTCTTGAACCTGTGAGCTCAAACAATCTACTCACCTTGGCCGCCCAGAGTGCTGGGACAACAAGCGTGAGCCACTGCGCCCTGCCCTCTCACTGGCTCTTGAAATCAAGTTTGTGCATCCTCAATTTCCACATTTAGTTAACAACCCCTCAGTAGCTTGAAAATGGCCATGATGGGAGTGTTTCCATCAGGAAAATGAGCAAAATGCTACAGGTCAAGTCTGTCTTAATCAGAAAGCTGGTTTCTGGTTTCCACCCACCACACACCTCACTGCCTGTGTCTTCTACGGATATTTAAATACTCACCAGACTGATTCTTCCACAAACTCATCACCTGTCCCCAATGTCATTTAATTTAACGCATTTACTACTTACTATAAATGAAAGCACACATAGAGAGAACCATACAAAAATTAATAAAAGGAAGTATACCTTTGCAATCAGCATTTGGGTAAAGAACTAGAATTTTGTCAGCATGACCAGAAGCCACTGCATGTGTCCCATCCCACTTCCAACCCTGACCCTCCCCACAGAAATGCCAACTCTGACCTTGGGGGATCCCTTCTTGCATTTCTTTATCACTTAACCACCCAAGTGTATATTTATACATCGTACAGTACATGTCAAATTTTAAAAACTTGAAAAGGCTTATTAAGTTTCTACTAATGTGCAAGTCCCCCTTTATTCTTTCAATTTATCAGTTGAGGCATCTACATCTTCGGGACGTGGATTTTTCCACAGCCTGGATTTTGCAGACTGTATAGTTGGGGTCCCGTTGAACATGTCCCCTGTCTTCTGGGAACTGGATTGAGAGGCCTGACCAGGTGTTGAGTTTGGTACTCCAGCAAGATAAAGGTGGTACTGTGGTCTCTCATCAGAAGACATAAGGTAACTGGTTGTTTCTCTCTTTGTGATGTTCAGTGACTAATGTTCAGCACCTAGATCCACGAATATATCAGAGATGGCGAAGGAGAAACAATCTAATTCTGTCATTTCCTTTCTGTGCTACTCAGATGGGACACTTTAAAAAGACGTATTCCCCTTACCTACTAACTATTAGAAACCTAGTAGCACAGATGAAATAGGAAAGACAGAATAAATGGTCAATCCTTTCTCCTTTCCTTTTTTTTGAAGGGTCTCACTCTCTTGCCCTAGGTAGAGTGACCTTGTGTCATAGCTCACAGCAACCTCAAACTCTTGAGGATAAGTGACCCTCTTGCCTCAGCCTCCCAGGTAGCAGGGACTACATGTGCCCACCACAATGCCTGGATATTTGGCAAAGGTGAGGTCTGACTCTTTGTTCAGGCTGGTCTCGAACTCCTACCAAACTCAGGCAATCTACCTGCCTTGGCATCCCAGAATGCTGAGATTATAGGCATGAGCCACTGGGCCCATCCCTCTTTCCTCTTTTTTAACCAGTTTTTAAGATGAGTTGGTTTTGTGGTTTTTAACTTGAAAAATATAGTTGTTTTTAATAAATCAATAAAAAAGATATGTATATAGATACACACAAGGTCAGACAATAAGTTCACAAACACATCCTAGAAAAAGTGCTTTGAAGGTGGACAGTGCATACTCCCAAAGGGAGTCCTTCAAAGGAGACCATGGCAATGTCCACCAAGGACATATGTAGTTTTTCTAGGATTTTTGTGAATATAATGGTCTGACTTTGTAGTTACTAAAATACGTCTATCTCAATCTACAAGCCAGCATCATACTTCATAGAAAAATGCTACAAGTGGCCAGGTATGGTGGCTCACACCTGCAATCCCAGCACTTTGGGAAGCCAAGGCAAGTGGATTGCTTGAGCTCAGGAGTTCAAGATCAACCTAAGAAAGAGTGAGACCTCTTCACTACTAAAAACAAAAAATTAGCTGGGTATTGTGGCAGGTGACTGTAGTCCCAATTCTTGGGAAGCTAAGGCAAGAGGATTATTCAAGGCCAAGAGTTTGGGGTTGCTATGAGCTATGACACCATGGCACTCTACCCAGGGTGACAGAGTCAGACTCTGTCTTAAAAAAAGAGAGAGAAAGAAGAAAAGAAAAATACTAGAAAATTTTCTACCTAAATTAAGGAAAATAAAATATTGCCCATGAATAGTGATAATGGACATTTGTTTTGGGGGTTTGTTTTTTTTTGCCATTCTGGAGGTACTGGCCAATACTGCTAAGTAAGAGTCAGAAATCAGATGTGTGAACATTGGGAAGGAAGAGACAAACTTGCCATTTAACTACATGGTGTGACTGGACTCTTGAAACATACTAGAGGAAAAGTTCAAAGTGCTACTAAAAAAAGTGAGAACGTGAGAACCTCAAGCCCAGGCCCAGCCCTTTGTGTTCCCATGTTGTTTGCCTCTGGCTGCCTCCTCTCTCCGTCCCAGGGTGAGGCGGGACGATGTCACCTTTTGAGCAGGGTGGCTCCACATAAGCGCCGCTGGCTTTGAGAGTAGGCAGGGGTGGGGCACCAACTACGTCACTGTACCAAGGGGCCTTGGCCCCTGACGTCACAAGTGAACGAAGCCAGAGGAAAACACGAAGAACCACAATACCAAACACTCTGAGCCCCTCTGTTCACCACTCTTCACCATCTGCACGGCAGTCGGACCCTGGGCCATAGTGTCAAATAGATGGTTTTGAGTTTCAGAAACATGGCAGATCTGTCTAAGCCTAAATGGATACACTGATTTTTAAAAAGCCAACGTATAGGATCACTGTAAGAACTAAAAAAGCCTGTGTATCAGCATGAGCAGCATTGCTTGGAAGGCAGCACAAACACAGCAGGCTTGAGCTCAGTGCTTCTCTGAATCGCTCAATCTGAGTCTGACCCTCCAAAAAATAATCATAAAATAAACAAATAGCTAAACAAATAAAGCCCATGCTTCATTTAACATTGTTGCAACACCAGTGCCAGCATTTTCTCTTCAAAATACCTTGACTTCCTGCCACACCTGTGACCTCTGAACACATTGTCTACCTTAACCTTGACACATGTAAAATACATGAAATCAATTAAGCCTACTCATTAAACATAGAAAACTAAAACTTTCCTACAACATTTATGTCCTGGACATAATTTTAGAAATAATTTAGAGGTGCTGATATCCCTCTTTTAAAATTTTGAAAATCTATCAATAAAATTATATAGTAATAATAATTTTCACTATATACAAAAGCTTTATACGTATATTATACATACCATAAACATTTTACAAAATACAGATTAACAAAAAGGAATTCAAATCCTACCATATGTAAACATTCAATATTATTATTTATGCATGTTTTTCTGGACTTTAAGTGCACACATATTTATTGCTAGATGATTTTAATATAAAGTTGTATTCATAGTATTCATAATGTTTTGTTATTTCACTTTAAAAGTTTTGCGATCTAATTTAAATAACGTAGAATGCCAAAAATAGATATGAATATGGCTAACAATGTGATTATGGGTTTTTATACAAATACATCTACGTCAGCTGGGCATGGTGGCTCACTCCAATAATTCCAGCACTCTGGGAGGCCAAACTCACAAGTTGCCTGAGCTCACAAGTTTGAGACCAGCCTGAGCAAGATTGAGACACCATCTCTTAAAAAAAAAAAAAAAAGGCTAGGCACCTGTGGCTCAATGGGCTAAGGCACTAGCCACGTACACCTGAGCTGGTGGGTTCGAATCTAGCCTGGGCCTGCCAAACAACAATGACGGCTGCAACCAAAAAAAAAAAAAAAAAATGGCCAGGCCTTGTGTCAGGCGCCTGTAGTCCCAGCTACTTGGGAGGCAGAGGCAGGAGACTCGCTTGAGCCCAGGAATTGGAGGTTGCTGTGAGCTGTGATGCCACAGCACTCTATCCAGGGTGACAGCTTGAGGCTTTGTCTGAAAAAAAAAAAAAAATAG
>CAUYON010127108.1:0-13751 GCA_963573935.1 Arctocebus calabarensis | reverse complement strand
CTCAAGCTGTCACCCTGGATAGAGTGCTGTGGCATCACAGCTCACAGCAACCTCCAATTCCTGGGCTCAAGCGAGTCTCCTGCCTCCGCCTCCCAAGTAGCTGGGACTACAGGCGCCCGCCACAATGCCCAGCCATTTTTTTGGTTGCAGCCGTCATTGTTGTTTGGCAGGCCCAGGCTGGATTCGAACCCGCCACCTCAGGTGTACATGGCTGGCACTTTAGCCCATTGAGCCTCAGGCGCCGAACCTAATCTGTAGTTTTCTTTTCTTGGAATATCTTTGTGTCGTTTTGGTGTCAGGGTAAGGCTACCATTATAGGATGAGTTGAGAACTTCCTTGATGTTTGGTAGAATTCACCAGTGAAAGCATCTGGGCCTGGAGTTTTCTTTGTAGGAAGGTGATTTTTTGTGTTTTTTTTGTCTGTTTGTTTTGAGACAGTCTCACTTTATCGCCCTCAGTAGAGTGATGTGGCATCACAGCTTATAGCAACCTTCAACTCCTGGGCTTAGGCGATTCTCTTGCCTCAGCCTCCCGAGTAGGGGGGCACCTGCCACAATACCCGGCTATTTTTTTGTTGCAGTTTGGCTGGGCAGGGTTTGAATCCGCCACCCTCGGTATATGGGGCTGGCGCCCTACCCACTGATCCACAGGCACCGTCCTGTAGGAAGGTTTTTAACTATGAAAATTTTTCTTTCGTTTTTAAATTTTTAATTTTTTTTTTCTTTTTTTTTAAGACAGAGACTCACTCCGTTGCCCAGCCTAGAATGCTACAGGGAAAGGAATTCTCATAATCTTGACAGGAGTGGGGCCATTTTAGAAAATCAGGTCAGAAACCAGCAATCCCTTCCTGAGACTCCTGGAGTACCTTAGAGCCAGAGTTCCGGGCAGTGCCTGTGGCTCATGGAGTAGCCCCCTGGCAGGTTATGGCCGAACTGCAAAACAGAAAATAGCCGGGCGCTGTGGTGGGCGCCTGTAGTCCCAGCTACTCGGGCGGCTGAGGCAGGAGAATCGACTAAGCCCAGGAGTTGGAGGTTGCTGTGAGCAGTGTGACGCCACGGCACTCTACCCAGGGCGATAAAGTGAGACTCTGTCTCTACAAAAAAAAAAAAAAACGAAAGGCAGAGTTCCTAGAAACCCACTCACTACCCATATGCTGGCCTGTACTAAGGATAACCCCATAATCCTAACCCTAGGAATACTCCATAATTCTGACGCACCCTAGAGAAGAACCCTGTGCAGTGCTCCAGGCTCCCTGCCTCATTCCAGCTATGCTGATAAGGCTAATAAAAGCCTTTCCCAACTGTGTGGGGCTGGAGCTGACACCTAGTCAGTCTCCATTTTCCTTTAATCCTCTATTAACATCTTTCCTTGTCCATGGACTGGCCTCCTCTCCTTTTTTGTGAACTCTTACCCTAGTTCTACCTCTCACTGTGGCATCAGCTTAGCTCACAGCCTCAAACTCCTAGGTTCGAGCAATCTTCCTGCCTCAACTTCCTGAGTCACTGGGACTACAAGTGCCTATAACAACTCCTGGTTAATTTTTCTATTTTTTGTAGAAATAGGGTCCCACTCTTGCTCAGGCTGGTCTTGAACTCCTGAGCTCAAGTGATCCTCTTGCCTCAGCCTCCCAGAGTGCTAGAATTACAGGTGTGAATCACCACCTCTGGCCTCATTTCTTCTAGAATGTATATCACATTGTTGCTTAAAGCCCTCAGGGACTTCCTCTCACTCCTCCCTAAATCCTTACTGTGGCTAACAAGGCCCTGTCTGGTCTGTTCCTGCCCTCCTCTCTAACCTTCCATAGGCCACCTTCCCCTTATTCACCATGTTCCAGCCACACGGGTCTTCTGGTTATTCCAAAATTATGCCAAGCTCTTCCCCACCTCAAGCCCTCAGCATTGCCTTTTTTTTTTTTTTTTTTTTGTAGAGACAGAGTCTAACTTTATAACCCGGGGTAGAGTGCCGTGGCGTCACACTGCTCACAGCAACCTCCAGCTCTTGGGCTTAAGCAATTCTCTTGCCTCAGCCTCCCGAGTAGCTGGGACTACAGGCGCCCGCCACAGCGCCCAGCTATAGGAGTAAGAAATTAATAAGGAATTTAGTTTCCTGAATTGGAGTGAGAGCAAATATCAAAAGGCTTTTCTTCCAAATCTTTCAGGGCCAACCTATTCCCTTAGGCTTCTGGGGATCTACTAAACTTTAAGTTTCCAACTTTATGAGAAGCATACAAGGTTAGGCATACGACACTGTTAAATGCTCAAATAATTGTTTTAACTGAGTGCAAACAGCATAATCATTTTAGCAATAGGAATAAACTAAGAAAATTTCTGGAGCAAATCTTTAAAGCCAAAATATCAGATCAATTATTAAAATATGTGAGTAATAACAATCACGTGGCCCTGATTTTTATAGCAGCTCATATTCTTCAAAGGGCATTGCTATTTATTATTTGAGGTGCTTTTCCCATCCAGCCAAGAATACGAGTAAAGAAAGTGTTATGCTCATCCAGGTGTGGGGCCAAGTGATTTGCTCAATATTGCACAGCTTGACAAAGGGGGGACTAGAGCGAGACTCCAGATGGTTCCACTTCAATCTAGTGTGGCACATTCTGTGTTATAAGTTTAGGAAAGCTGTGAGGCCTGGGCACTGAAAAGATGACTATAAAAATAACTGACCCTAGTGTCTCCCCTCCCCCGTTTACATACATTACACATGTATGCAGAATTATCACAGCAAAAACAAAAGATCCACAGGGGACGTCCGTCTGGTGCCAACACTGGAGTGAGTGCACAGCTCCGATTGCCATTTCATCTCCGTGACTTCTGGGTAATTCATGGCATGAGGAAGGAAGGGGGGCCGTCCTGTTTGGAATGAGGCCTGCAGGAAGAAGAGATTAGTCCTGATTACCAGGAAGGGAACCTGAAAAGAAAGGCCCAGGGTGTATTTTGAAAGCCTGAAATCTTATCTGCGCTGTTGAACACACACGAATTCTCCAGAAAGGCAGCAGCAGCAGCAGAATGTCTGTCTGGCCTGAGAGTGTCTCCTAGACTTTTCAGCTAAATTTCCCTCAGAGAAGAACTTTCCTCTAGTGCTTTCTTACAGCTAGCCCGTGGGGGTTCTGCTTTCCCTTAAATGTTCTGTTCTGAGATGTAATTCCTAACAGAATAGCTGAGGCCTAAGGGGAGCATTTAGAGAAGACTGTGGCAAAGGCTTTGCAACGGCCAGCAGAGTAACAGAGAGGGGAAAACATGGTTAGAGCATCCGGATTCTTTTGAAGCTCCCTCAGCTTATGGCCATGATGGGCAAACTACCGCCCCAGGGCCAAATCTGGCTTGCTGCCAGGACTTTTAGCACACACGAGCTGAAAGCAGTTTTTACATTTTTAATCTTGAAAGAATCGAGGGAATAATATTTTGTGACATGTAAAAATTATATACAGTTCTAATTTCAGCCCGCATAGCTGTACTGGCACGCTGCCAGGCCCATTTGTTTGTGTTTTCCATGACCTTTCCCAAATGGTGAGGGCAGAGTGTGAGGAGTTGTGACGCAGTTTTCCTAAGACCCCAATATCTGTTATCGGAACTTTTGAGGAAAAAGTTTGCTAACACCGAGTAAATTGCCTCTTTTGTTCTCAGTCCCCCAGCCGTTGATGAATAGAAAGTTCTTCCGAGGGGATCACACTGTAGGATTGTACAAGGAAAAGAGGAGAATAAGATCTAACAGCTGCAGACCTTCTATACACATCCAGGTCTTGTACTGAGGGAAGAGAGAGATTGTTCCAGAAGGAAGGTTGGCAGAGCAGTAGAGAGAGAAGGGGGCATGGGAGTTAAAAGAAGGTTGAGTTATCCTTGTGCAGAATGAGGAGGCAGCGAATGCTGGCATAAGTTTAGAACCGAGGTCATCAAGGAAAAGTTACCTGCCATTTTTAAACGGAAAATTTCTTGGGGGAAAATAAAAAATCTCATACTGTCTTCCTAGCAAGTCCCTGTTATGGGCTAAAATGGGTACCCCCAAATTCATATGTTAAAACATTAACCCCCAATGTGATTGTATTTGGAGATGGGGCTTTCGAGAGATAATCAACTTTAGTTTAGTTTATAGGCACGACCCCTCCTGATGTCATTAATGCCCTTATAAGAAAACATACCAGGTGGTTTGCTCTCTCTGTCTCTTCCTCTCCCTCTCTGCCATATGAAGGCACAGTGGGAAGGCAGGAACAGAACCCCCACAAAACCCCACCATGCTGCCACCCCGACCCCAGACTTCCAGCCTCTAGAACTGTGAAAAAATAAATCTCTGTTGTTTAAGCCATCTAGTCAATGGTATTTTACTGGGGCAGCTTGTTCTGACTAATACTACATATATGCTCCCATGCCAGGAAACGAGGGAGAGTTTGAAGGCCCTCCGTATTTGCTTCCTACTTGGAAATAAGCGGAGTGAGGGAAGAGAATCTGCAGGATAAGCAGAGGGCCTTTCTAGCTTGTGGGTGGTGATGTCAGGCATGGCAGTGGCAGTTATACCAGGAACAATGGAGCAGGTAGCAAAGACTGGACCCCTTTGTAGAATTTCCACACTGGTACACAGGAGGGCAAGGTAGGTGCTGCAGCAAAGAAGGGGTAGCAGAAACAACCTGAGACCGTAACAGGAAAGTAGAGTGGCTGCTTAAGGCGTGACAGTGGGCCTAGGGTAGAGGTTTGCAGAGTTCAGCTATACTGGGATAGCACGAGCAGACTGTTAGCGAATACAGGGGAAGCTCCGCAGACTCCCTCCTGACACTCATGACCTTAGTCCACCTGGTGTCCACAGACCAGACAGGCACCACCTGTACAGATCAGTACAGCAGGCCTCGCTCCTTACGGTGACCACCTCCGCATGTCCCCCAGTTTGTTCCATGTTAACTGTGCGTGTGTGTCATCACTGCCTACTAGGTGAATGTGATGGTGCATGTGTGGTGCTTCCTAAAGGCAGTGACAAGACAATCATTGTCCTTTGGAGTTTTGAGGAAAACTTTTGGCTTGGGGCTTTTTCTGTACTGTATTAGTTTTCTAGTGCTGTCTAATGAACTACCACACGTTCAGCAGTCCAAAATGACACATTTATTATTTCACCATTCTGTAGGTCAGAAGTCTGGCACGTTCATTCTAGAGTTAAGGCCAAAATCAAGGTATCAGACAGTCCGGGTTCTCAATCAGGGGCTGTGGAGGAGAAATACCTCTAAACTGATTCAGGCTGCTTCTCAGAGATGTGCTACTGAAGTTCCTGTTTCCTTGCTGGTTTTCAGAAAGGGCTGCTACTCTCAGGCCTTTCTGTCACCATGCGTTTCTCCCTTCTCACAATAGAAAATCAAGCTCCCCATGATTCTAATACCTCTGCACTCCTTTTCTGCCTCTAAGAGCACACAGGGTTCACATTGATAGTCCAGAATAATTTATTTTAAGATCAACTGACAAGTAGCCTTAATCACATCTGCATAGGTCAGTTGGTCCGCTAACATAGCATGTTCGCAAGCATGAAATTTCATATTCAGAAGTTCTTAAGATTGAAGTGTAGAATATACACGAAATAGGGAGTGAAATTCTCTCTGCCAAAGGGGGTGTGTGTACAAGCAGTCACAGAGCAGAGTGGTGTCAACCATAAAGGTTCAGAGCTGCTAGGAGGTTCAAGGCCATGTCCGAATTCAATAATCAGAAGTTGACTGTATGGTTTTGACTTGTCCAGTTGCTAGATTAGTGTATAGAAATGTAACTTTCTCAGGGAGTATCTGCCTAGGAACCTATTCCCGTTAAAATCTGTATTACAAATAGCTACAGGCTGCAGATGTTTTTATCTTTTGACCATTAGGAGGATAAACTTTAAACCCTCCCCCAAAAAGGACATTAATTTTCATGGCTTCTACAACTTTCTGACTTATTGAAACTTTTAGTGTTGTATTTCAGATTCTCTTTTTAAAAAGTACACCCTCTACTCCCTTTTTCTCAACAATAGATTCAATAGAATCAATGCGGTTCATTGTTTTATAATTGAACTTGTATTTGTTTTTATTTTTAAACTTGCATGTATCTGATTTTGTTTTACTTTTTCTCTTTATTGTGTTTAGTTTACTGGCACTAATACTTCTTGAAAGATCTTGAGTCAATTTTGCTTTTGAAATATTTGCTTTATTTGTGTTTAGCTTAAATTGATTTTAATTTCAAAGGCACTAAGAGCTTGTGAATGACTTTCTTTCTTCCCAAGTTCTTGTTTGGTATTGTCTATTTTTTTGTTTTATTTTGTTTTTTGGTCTATTTTTAACATAGTTTTTGCCTTTTCCAGAATGTCATATGGTTGGAGTCATATAGTCATAGCTTTTTCAAATTGGCTTTCTGTTCACTTAGTAATATGCATGTAGAGGGCCTCAGTGTCTTTTCATGATTGCTTTAACATTTCTTTCTTTCTTTACTGTATAATTTTTTCCAAATCAATTTGGATTGCTTAACTTTTGTTAAGAATTTTTAAATGCATCATCTTGGTGATTCACCCATTATTTTCTCCTTTCTTTGATAATTATGCTATTTTTCTTTGTGATATCATTTATTGTTGCTGGTAGTAAAACCTATATTTTTTTAGGTAACTGGAGGGAGACCTACATTTATTTTTCAGTCTTCTCATGATATTCCAGAGTTAAAGATTCCCATTAGCCAAACTCATGCAGACACTGAGTTTATGCTACTTTCTGCTCACACAGTTTTATTGTATTAGCTGTTACTTTTTTTTTTAATTAAAAGGAATAGTTATTATTTATTGTATTTTTTAAAAAATAAATAAATAAACACATATATATGTTTCAGGTTAATATGAGGGTGCAAACAACCAGGTCACAATTCTTGAATTATTAGGTAGAGTACATCTTGTAGTTATGTCCTGCTCCCGAAGATGTGTCACATAGCCCTTACTGGGCCTGGTGAGTGGGTACACACCATTCCCTCCTCATGTCCTCTTCACCCTTTCTCCTCCCTCATTCCCCCTCAACTTGAATTAAGTATTTTTATTATTTTTTTATTTTTACCTATATATGTGTTTATTAGGTTTCCACTTTTTGCCTTCACAAAATTAAAAAGGCTTAAAATTTAACAACAATAACAAGGTTTAAGGTAAGGACTAGAAACAAAAACCTCACAAAGAACGAACAAAGATAAATATATTCAGAAAATAAATCAGACATTTTCTGCAATGAAGTATTAAGCAATAATAATAGTAATGCAAAGAAAGTAACATTCACGTTGTCAAATAAGAGTATGTCTATTATGGAATGCTTTGACTCTGAGGATCAGTATGGCATCATCAATTAACTTCTTCTTATTTTTTTCCAAAGTCTTAAAAAATAGATGAATTAAATTTTACTTCTATGAGGGTGTGAATTAGATCATCTACTGGCTTCATATTAATATTGAGTACATTGGATATTTGCTTTTCCATTCTTGTGATACTTTACAGAGAAGAATGTGCTTCAACTCCATCCAGGTTAATACAAAAGATGTTAAGGTCGCAATCTTTCCTTATGGCAGCATAGTATTCGATGGTATACACATGCCACAGTTTGTTAATTCATTCCTGAATTGATGGACATTTAGATTGTTTCCCAGACTGGGCAATTGTAAATTGAACTATGATAAAACAATCAAGTGCAAATGTCTTTACGATAAAAGGAATTTTTTTTTTCTTCAAGGTAGCTGCCTAGTAGTGGGATTGTGGGGCCACTGGGCAGTATAATTTGAGTTCTTTAAGGATTCTCCATACTTCTTTCCAAAGAGTTTTCAGTCTTACCAACAGGATGAAAGTGTTTGCTTCTCTCCACATCCACGGCAGTATCTGCAGATTTGCAACTTTGTTATGTGGGCTATTCTCACTGGAGTTAGGTGATATCTCAGGGTGGTTTTGATTTGCATTTTTCTGATGATTAGGGATGTTGAGCATTTTTTCATGTGTTTATTAGCCATTTATTGTCTTCCTCAGAAAATGTTCTGTTCATGTCTCTTGCCCAGAGGTAGATTTGATTGGTGGCTCTTTTTTTTTGCTGTTGTTAATTAATTTGAGTTCTCCATAGATCTTAGTTATCAAACCTTTGGCAGATTCATAACATGAAAACATCTTTTCCCATTCTGAAGGTTGTCTATTTGCTTTAATTGCCATGTACTTAGCTGTCAAAAGCTTTTTAGCTTAATTAAGTCCCATTTTTTAATTTATGTTTTTGCAATTGCCCTGGAAATCTTCATAAAATCATTCCCTAGGTTGACATCCTCAAGAGTTTTTCTCACACTTTCTTTTAGGATTTGTATTGTTTCATGTGTTAGATTTAAATCTTTTGTCCATTTTGAGTCCATTTTTGTGAGTGATGAAAGGTTTGGGTCCAATTTCCATCTGGTACATGTGGTTCTTTAGTTCTCCCAGCACCATTTATTGAATAGGGAGTCCTTTCCCCACTGAATGCTTTTGTTTGGTATGAAAGATTGGATGGCAGTAGGAGACTGGTTTCATCTCTTGGTTTTCTACTTAGTTCTATATGTCTATGTCTCTGTTTTTGTGCCAATATCAGGCAGTTTTGATCACTGTGGACTTGTAATATATCCTAAAATCTGGTGGAGTGGTGTTTCCAGCTCTGTTTTTCTTACTAAAAATTGCCTTAGCTATATATTTTTTCTGGTTCTATACAAAATGAGGAACTATTTTTTTTCCAGTTCTTTAAAGTATGATGGTGGTATTTTAATGGGGATTGCACTGAATCTGTAGATTGCCTTGGATAGTATAGCCATTTTAACAATGTTGATTCTTCCCAGCCAGGAGAGCATGGTACGTTCTTCCATTTGTTGGTGTCTTCTGCTATCTCTTTTCTTAGGATTTCCTAATTGTACAGGTCCTTCACCTCTTTTGTTAGGTATATTCCCAGGTATTCCCTTTTCTTTGAAACTACTGTGAAGGGAATTGTCTTTGATTAGATTCTCACTTTGTCTGTTATTGGCATATACAAAGGCTACTGATTTGTGGTCATTGATTTTATACCCTGAGATGTTACTGTATTTCTTGATGAAAGAAAAGAAACAGAAAAGTAAAATCTCTAATAATCAGGAGACTTGTGGTTGAGTCTCTTGGGTTCTCTAAGTATAAGATTATGTCATTGGCTAAGAGTGAGTGTTTGACCTCCTCTGCCCGTCTTTGGATGCCCTTTATATCCTTCTGGTGGATCGCATTGCCTAGAACTTCCAGCACAATGTTGAATAGTAGTGGCAATATAGGGCATCCTTGTCTGGTTCCACTTACAAGTGGAAAACCTTTCAGTTTTGCTCCATTCAGTATATTAGCTGTGGTTTTGTGGTATATGGCTTAAATCAATTTTAGAAAAGTACCACCTATGCCTATTTTCCTAAGTGTTCTTATTAGGAATGAATGCTGAATTTTATCAAATGCTTTTTCTGCATTTATGGAGAAGATCATATAGTCTTTGTTTTTGCTTCTATTGATATGATGTATTACATTTACAAATTCACATCTGTTCAATCACCTTGCATTCCTGGGATGATGCCTACATGATTGTGCTATCTAATTTTTTAAAATGTGTACCAGTAATCAATTGGTTAAGATTTTATTGAGTATTTTGGCATCAATATTCATTAGTGAAATTGGTCTGTAGTTCTCCTTTTCAGTTGTGTCTTTTCCTTGTTTTGATCTCAGGGTGATAGTTGCTTCATAGAACATGTTGGGGGAAGAGTCCTTCCCCAATGTTTTGGAATAGTTTCTGCAGTATAGGTACAAGCTCATCTTTGAAGGTTTGATAGAATTCTGGTGTGAACCCCTCTGATCCAGGGTTTTTATGTTGAAAGTTTTTTTTTATTGTTTTTTTAATTTCAGTGCTTGAAATTGGTTTGTTAAAGAGATCTATTTTTTTTTTTTTGTTAATCTACAGAGATGGTGTGATTCAGGTATTGGTTCATTTCCTCCACGTTGTAATTTTCTGGGCAGAGTTTTTGGTAGTAGTCAGAAATGATCTCTTGTATCTCTGTGATATCAATTATTATTTCCCTCCTTTCATTTCAGATTAAAATTATTAGAGACTTTATGTTTCTGTTCCTAGTTAATCTGACCAAATGTTTATTGATTTTATTTTTGTTTTTGAAGCACCAACTTTTTTTCATTAATTTTCTGAATGATTCTTTTTCTTTCAATTTCATTTATTTGTACCTTTTTTTTTTTTTTTTTTGCAGTTTTTGGCTTGGGCTGGGTTTGAACTTGCTACCTCTGGTATATGGGGCTGGTGCCCTACTCCTTTGAGCCACAAGGACCACCCAACTTCATTTATTTCTGCTTTAATTTTGGTTGTTTCTTTTCTTCTGCTAGGTTTAGGATTGAATTGGTCTTACTTTTCTCTTTCCTTAAGATGATTTTTGTTGATGTCCTCTCTTTCTGTTTTTCAGGTGTAGGCATCAAATGTGATAAATTTCCCTCTTAGGACTGCTTATGCAGTATCTCATGGGTTTGGTAGTGTGTAGCTTCATTGTTATGTTTGAGGAAGTTAATGATTCTTTCCTTTATATCTTCCTCAAATCAACTGTCATTCAGTATAAGGCTCTTTTATTTCCATGGGAAAATAAATCCCATGTTATTTGTGTGGGAATGAAATTTTTTGGTGGAGTTGAAGTCCACTTAAATGCCTTACAGTCTAAGAAAGTATAGGGTGTAATTTCAATTCTTTTAATTTTATTGAGGTTTGATTTTTATCCTATGATATGATCTATTTTGGAGTATGTGCCAGGGGCTGATGTGAAGAACATATATTTCTTAGTTTGGGGATAATGTGTTCTATCTGTATCTATTAAGCACAATTCTAGGGTTACATTTAAGTTCCTTGTATCTTTGTTTAGTTTCTGTTTGAAGGATTTGTAGAGCTCTGTCAGAGGGATGTTAAAGTCTACAGCTATTATAGTGTCATGGGATATCATATTGCTCAGACAAATCAAGGTCTGTTTCATAAATCTGGAAGCATTTAAGTTGGGTACATAAATATTTAGGTCTGAAACAGACCTTAATTGAAATGTCCTCTTGTTGCAATGGTCCCTTGATAAGAATAAAGTATCATCTTTGTTTTTCTTAACTTTAGTTACTTTATATCCACTTGTGTATGAAAATAAGGTTACAACTTCCCCTTTCATCTGATTTCCATTTGCCTGAAATATTGTTTTCCATCCCTTTACCCAGAGTCTTGTTCTGTCCTTCAAGGCTAGTTGTGCTTATTGGAGACAGCATATGAATGGCTATGCTTTATTATCCAGTCAGCTGGCCTCTGCCTATTTAGTGGGGCATTCACGGCCTTAACATTTATTGAGAGAATTGATAAGTATGGTGGAGTTCTAGTCATCTTATTTTATGAAAGTCCATTGTTTAATTTCCTTCTTTGTGCCATTGTGGAAGTTAGGCTTTGTCATTTACTTTCTGAATGTTTAGTTTATTGTTGGGCCATTGTGATGTTCAGTGTGGAAAATAGGCCTAAATATTTACTAAAGAGCTAGTCTTGTAATAAATTTCTTCAATGTTTGCTTATCAATAAAATTTGATATCTCCATTAATTTTTATGCTTAGTTTAGCAGGATATAGAATTTTGGGATGAAAATATTTTGTTTAAGAAGTTTAAAGGTAGCTTACCATTCTCTTGTGGGTTGGAAAGTTTCAGCTAAAAAGTCCATTATCATTATGACCCAGCAGGTCAATTGACACTTACTGTTAGCTGTTGGCAAACTTTTCTCTTTGTCTTAACTTTGGATAGCTTTATTACAGTGTGTCTTGGAGATGCTCTCTTTGTGTTAAGTTTATCTGGGGTTCAATATCCCTCTATAGTGTTTCTGAATCTTTAGTAAAATTTGGAAAATTTTCATTTATGATATCCTTCAGTAGGGCTTCCATTCCATTCCTTCCTGTTCTTCCTCTCCCTGGGGATCCCTATAGTTTAAATGTTTGAGTGCTCATGAAGTTCCATAATTCTCTGAGTGATTCTGCTTTCTCTCTCTTCTTTTCTCTTTCACTACTAGGGTTAGCTCAAGAGCTTTATCCTCTATCTCTGAGATTCTTTCTTCTCCAGCCTCTAATCTGTTATTGATACTTCCTACTGCATGTTTAAATGCCCTGATAGAATCCTTTAAGTCCTTAAGCTCTGCCATGTCATTTCTATAATCTTCATCTTTCTTCCATTTTTTTTTGTTCTGTTTTTTGAGTTTCTCATCAATTCCCTTTATTTCCTTTGCCATCCTTATTTTAAATTCCCTTTCTGTCATTTACATTAATTCTTTATGGTAGAGTTCTCTGTGTTGGCTTCTTTCTGGACCCTTGGGGAGGGCTTGGTCTGTTTTTGTTTTTCCTGTTGCCAGAATTTTTCTGTTGGCTCCTCTTTGCATGTGTTTTCTTCTTGTTCATTTCCTCCCCCTACTTTTTCCTTCTCTCTACCTCCTTTGCTTTAAATTACCTTGAGCTTTGGTGTTGAAGTGACCTTTTGGTATAAGGCCAAAAGGAAGATATGGATAAAGAGTGAAAAAGTGGAAAGTAAGAAAGAGATAAGGAGAAAAAGAAGAAGGTGGAGGTGGAGGTGGAGGAAGGAGATAGGGTGAAAGAAAAGAAGAGAAAGGGCAAAGAAGGACAGAAAGAAAGAGAGCAACAGGTGAAATGGTGGTGATAGGCAAGCTGACCACATCATCAGATCTAGGCCTTCTGGGAAGTCAGGAGCTCTTTAACAGCCTAGGTAAAAAAAGCAAGACCATACCTCAGCCAAATACAGAAGAAACAAAAAATCAGTATGGCTCTGTGCCCATTACACAGTGGTTACGGCACCAGCCACATGAGGGTGGCAGGTTCGAATCTTGCCCAGACCAGCTAAACAACGATAATTGCAACAAATAAATAGCTGGGCATTGTGGTGGGTTCCTGTAGTGTCAGCTACATGGGAGGGTGAGGCAAGAGAATCACTTAATCCCAAGAGTCAGAGGTTGCTGTGAGCTATGACACTATGGCACTCTACTGAGGGTGACATAGTGAGACTTTGTCTTAAAAAAAACAAAAAAATCAGCAGCATATCATCGTGGGGACTTACCAATACTTTATTTCCAAAGGTCAAAGCTAAAAGCAGTCTAGATTGTGAGCTCATGACCTCCTTTACCTAGAGCAATGCCTTGACCCCTCAGGCAGACCAATGCTGTAACCTTACAGCACTCACAAAAAAAGAAGAAAGAAAAAGAAAACTGAAAATAAAAATAGATGAAAACTATTAAAATACTATTATACAATATAAAGAAACAAAAAGGGATATCTTAGCTGTTGTATGAGAATTTTATGTTGGAAAGATGAGAAAAGTAGAAAAATCACTACCAAAAGAGAAGTAAAAAAGGAGAAAAGAATAATGGGGGCTGAAAACTGTAACAAAAATAGAGGAATGCCAATAATAGTCAAGCTGAAAAAATAGTCAAGGATTCTATCCCTTTCACAGAAGTACAAAGAAGATGAACTATTTGGGAGTTTATCTTACAAAGGATGTGAAAGATCTCTATAAAGAGGAACTATGAAACTCTAAGAAAAGAAACAGCTGAAAATGTCAGCAAATGGAAAAATATACTATGCTCATGGCTGGGAAGAATCAACATTGTTAAAATGTCCATATTGCCCAAAGCAATATACAATTTTAATGCAATTCCTATTAAAGTTCCATTGTCATATTTTAAAGACCTCGAAAAAATAATACT
>CAUYON010127105.1:0-32594 GCA_963573935.1 Arctocebus calabarensis | reverse complement strand
GATTAACATGTCCCTGATTTCACTTCCACTCTTGCAAAGTTTAATAAGAAATTTACAAATGTTTATTTACTGCTCTGATTCAATGCTATGATATTCTCATGACAGTACACAGAAACAAGCAGCAACAATAATGAATGCCACTCAGCAAGGCACTGCCACACTACACACAATCACAGCTGTGAGGTACAGATTTATCAAGGTTATGAAACCTTATTAAGCTGTTTGTACAGTGCCGCCTATGTAAGTGCACGGTAGCAAGTTCTCAAACTTAATTGTCAGAGCACATATGACACACAAACATTCAGTCCATAGCACTGAACTCCTGAATTCCAACACAGTAAGGAAATCTTCCTCCCCACAAAGAGAGACTAAGGTCTTTAAGTGGTGGGATGAGAAGATGTCTCTGAGAACCTTTCCTTCAGTAGAAGAGTTCTGCCTATATTGAATTTGGGAAAAGAAACACTTCTCCTCAGAACTATAAAGTGCTTAGCAATGAAAGTCATGGAATATAAACCTAAATGAATTCACTTTTCCACAAGCCTAATTCATCTATCAGGTATATTTGACCTAAATCTACTTAAAATAGTATCTTTCAACCCTGAATTATGAAAATATAATTACTTACTTACTTTTAGAATATTTTGATGCTCTGTCTTTTATAATGTTGCTGAGAAATGCACCAGGCCACATCCAAGATCATTCAGAAGAGGAGAAGTGAATTCATAAAGAAGTCTGCCAACTATAACAACTGATGAATGAGACAATGAGACAAAAGGGAGACATTCTTCATCTTACCCTGGGATGGCTATTGGTTTGCTCTCTGAAGCATGAGGACTGAATTTTCCCTGCAATTTTATTTCTTCTAGAGTTCTACTGTTGCCTTTTACATGAGAAAAAAAGTTACACCCATTTGTTAAGCTTAAAATATTCATATTAATAGACTCTCTCAGCAATGCAACCTTGTTATGCCATCCCAGCATGAAACCAAAATGACTTAGGTCTAAGTTCATATCATTCAATCTTCAAATCTTCACAAAGTACTTCTTGACCACCTACTTTGTGCCAGACCCTGTGGAAGGACCTGAAGCTGGAGCAAAGTCTAAGACAAGAGCAGCTTCTAATCTCATAGAGTCTGCAGGCTAATTCATAAGGAGCTAGCTGAATGATTACAGCTAGGATGGGCATGAAAATACACAAGACACAACAATCACAAAACTCCAGGCACCCTACTTTTGGAGATTTCAGGCAAAAAGGGCCCTTTCAAAGCCTCATTTAACCTCATACCTGAAGAAAGAGTAGAAATTGGTCTTAAGACAAGGATAGGACAAGATGGCTGACTAGAGACATTGATCACCAGATTGTCTCAAAAAGAAGGATAAGTTTGAGTACTAGAAGTCCTAGCCAGAGCAATCAGGCAAGACAAGAAAATAAAGGATAACCAAATCAGGAAAAAGGACGTCAAGCTATTCTTGCTTGTTGATGATAAGATCTTATGTCTTTATCAAAATACTAGCATCATATTTCACAGAATTAGAAAAAATAATCCTAACCCTCATTTCCAACCAAAAGTAGAGCTCAAATAGCCAAAGTAATATTAAGAAAGAAAAACAAACAAACAAACAAACACTAATGTCATACTTTAAATAACTTGAAAAAATAGTACTTGGTTTTATATGTAATCAGAAAAAACCTCGAATAGCCAATACCTTCCTTAGGAAAAACAAAATCGGGAGCCATCACATTACCAGATTTCAGGTTATACTACAAATCTATAGTGATGCCAGCATGGTACTGGCATAAAAATAGAGATATATATTTATGGAACAGTATAGAGAATCTAGAGATAAGCCCAGCCACATACCGTCATTTGATCTTTGATAAGCCTAACAAAAATATACATTGGAGAAAAGAATACCTATTTAACAAATGGTGCTGGGAGAACTGGCTACCAACCTATAGAAGACTGAAACTGGACCTTCACCTTTCGCCACTAATAAAAATTGATTATCACTGGATAAAATATTTAAATTTAAGACATTAAACTGTAAAAATAGTAGAAAAGAATGCAGGGAAAATGCTTGAAGATATTGGCCTGGGAAAATATTTTATGAGGAGGATGCCCTTGGCAATTGAAGCAACACCAAAAATATATTACTGGGATTTGACCAAGCTAAAAATCTTCTGCACAGCTAAGGACACTGCAAGCAAAGCAAACAGACAGCTTTCAGAATGGGAGAAGATTTTTGCAGGTTGTGAGTCCAACTAGAATCTATGAAGAACTCAACCAATAAGAAAAGAATAAAGAACGCTATTTCTTTGTGGGTAAGAGACTTGAACAGAAACTTCTCTGAAGATGAGGGGCAAATGGCTAACAAACATATGGAAAAAATGCTTATTGTCTTTAATCATCAGAGAGCAGCAAATCAAAACCACTTTGAACTCCAGTCAGATTAGCCCACCTCACAAAATCCTAAAACTGCAGATGTTGGCATGGATGTGGAGAGAAGGTAACATTTCTACACTGCTAGTAGGATTGCAAACTAATACAGACTGTTTGGGAAGAAGTATGGAGAATTCACAAGGAACTAAAAGTTGACTTACTATTTGATCCTGTAATTCTACTACTAGGTATCTACCAAGGTGAACAAAAATCATTTTGCCACAAAGACATTTGCACCAGAATGTTTATTGCAGCCCAATTCATAATTGCCAAGTCATGGAAGCAGCCCAAATGCCCATTAACCCCTGAATGGATTAAAAATTTGTTGTATATGTATACCATGGAATCCAATCAGCCATAAAAAAGAAAGGAAAGGTCTGAAAGCATCACATCATCTGACGACAAGTGATACTACAAAGCTATGGTTACCAAACAGCAAGGTACTGGTATATAAGTAGAGACATAGAACAATGGAACAGAATAGAGAACCCAGAAATAAAGCCATATGTCTATAACTAACTGATCTTTGACCAAACACACAACAACATGCACTAGGGGAAGAAAGCTTTGTTCAAGAAATAGTGTTAGAAAAATTAAACAGCCATATGCAGAAGAATGAAATATGACCCCTATCGCATGCCATATACAAAAATTAATTGAAGATAAATTAAAGATTTAAATGTAAGGCATGAAACTATAAAAATTCTAGAAATGAATATAGAAAAAATACTACTTTAAGACATTGGCAGAGAAAGGAATTTATGACCAAAACCTCAAAGGAAAATATAACAACAAAAATGAGACTTAATTAAATTAAAAGGTTTCTCACAGCTAAGGAAATGATCAACAGAGTTAGAAGATAACCTACAAAATGGGAGAAAATATTTGCAAACTATACATATGATTAAGGACTGAGTTCCCAAATCTATAAAGAACTCAAATAGAGAAGCAAGGAAAAAACAAACAAATCAAATGGCAGGCAAAATACATGAATAAAAGTTTTTGGAAGGAAGATAGACAAATGGCCAATAACCATATGAATAAATGCACAACATCACTAATTGTCAGGGAAATGCAAATTAAAACTATAATGAGATACCATCTTACTCCTATCAGAATGGCCAATATTTAAAAGTTAAAAAAAAAATAGATACTGAAGTAGATGCAGAGAGAAAGAAACTTATACACTGTTGGTAGGACTGTAAATTATAACCACCTCTGTAAAAAGCAGAATGAAGATTCCTCAAAGATGGCCCTACCATTTGATCCAGCAATCCCACTACTAGGTATCTATCCAAAGGATATGAAGTCATTTTATCAAAAAGACACTTGCAAAGATGTGGAATTAACCTAAGGGCCCTTCAATTTATGAATGGCTAAGGAAATTGTGGTATATACAAGGGTTATCTGGAAAGTATCCAGCCATGTAGGTGTTATTTTTCATATACATGGCTGTATACTTTTCAGACAGTATACCATGGAGTACTACTCAGCCATAAAAATGAACTAGAGAGGATTATCCTATGTAAAGTATCTCGGGAATGGAAAACCAAATGCTATATGTTCTCACTAGTCAGTGGGAGCTAACAGAAGGGTACAAATGGGTATAAAGTGATATAAAGGACATGAGAAACCAAGAAGGGAGAGGACAGGAAGGAGGATGTGGGATAAAAACTTACGTTGGTGTAAGTTTTGGTACATTAAAACCATTCTATTGTTGATACAATAAAAACTTACATTGGTAGGAGTTTTGGTACCTTAAAACTCTAGTCTGAGAAGTATGGAGAATACTCAGGGATCTAAAACTAGATCTGCCATTTGATCCTGCAATTCCTCTACTAGCTGCATATCCAAAAGACCAAAAATCACTTTATAACAAAGATATTTGCACCAGATTGTTCATTGCAACTAAATTCATAATAGCCAAGTCATGGAAGAAGCCCAAGTGCTCACCAACCCATGAATGGATTAATAAATTGTGGCATATGTATACCATGGAATATTAAGCAGCCTTAAAAAAGATGGAGACTTTACCTCTTTTACGTTTACATGGATGGAGTTGGAACATATCCTACTTAGTAAGTATCTCAAGAATGGAAGAAAAAACTATCCAATGTACTCAGTACTGTTATGAAACCAATTTACAATCACTCACACTTTCATAGGAAGAATAGGTCACAACTATGGCTCAAGATGAAGGAGGGAGGAGGGAAGGATGGAAGGGAAGAGGGGAGGTCAGGTCAAGGGAGGGTGAATTGTGGGATCACACCTGTGGTGCATAATGCAAGGATACATGTCGGATCTATTAGTATAGATTATAAATGTCTTAACACAATAATTAAGTAAATGAAATGAAGTATATATTAACCAGTGTGATGTAAGCGTTTGTAATTCTATTTGAAATCAGCACATTGTAGCCCCTAAATGCATTAATGTACACATGACCTATGTGTTTGATTTAATAAAAAAATAAATCTTTACATGAATAAGCATAAAAAATTAAAAAAAAATAAAACTATTCTGGTGATGGGCACACTCAAAGCCTTGACTTAAACATTATACAAGATATCCTTATAACACAAACACTTATACCTCCTTAATTAATATTCTATAATAAAAAGAAAGAAACAGTCCAGGTGTGGTGGCTTATGCCTATAATGCTAGCACTCTGGGAGGCTAAGGCACGTAGTTGGCCTGAGTCCATGAATTCAAGACTCGTATGAGCCAGAGTGAGATCCTGTCTCTAAAAATTACCAGGTATTTTGAGGGTGCCTAAAGTCCCAGGTATATAGTAGGCTGAGGCAAGAGGATCACTTAAACCCAAGAGTTTGAGGTTGTTGTAAGCTAAGATGCCATGGCACTCTACCAAGGGTGACAAAGTGAGATTATGTCTCAAAAAAAAAAAAAAAGAAAGAAAGAAAAGAGAAATTGGTCATACAAGTATTAAGGGGTGTGATAGGAAAAGAGACTCCAGACACTCTGTGAGTGGTCTGTGCAATTCAGACTCAGAGAGAAGGTCATTGTGACCAGAACACCTTGAGTGAAGTGTAGAGGCAGAAAAACGCTCTAATGTTGTGGGCAGAAATTAGACTCCATAGCCCCTAAGAGACCCATGAAACCTTATGAATATTACTGAAAGAGCGCTGTGAGGCCAGGGCAAGAGAATTATGACCAGATTTTAATATTTTAAAAGGTTGCTCTGTGCTCAACCTGAGCTTTGTCCTCAATGCTTGGAGGGAACAAACACAAAGAGGCTAACCCCAGCCTGCACAGGATGGGCTGGGCAAATGTGGGTGCTCATTACAGGGCACCTAACCTCTCGGTTAGAAAAGCAGCTTCTAACCACACAGTCCTGTACCACACACAGAGTCATAGCCTGGCCCAGCTCAAGCTCAGAAATCTCACTCACCGTCACTGACACGGACTGGCACTGTGGTCTGCTGTACAGCTCAGGTCATAGCTCACCTTGCAAATAACTCTCTGCCAGGCACTAAGATGTCATCGAAAACACTGTTCTCCTTTGCTTCAATATTTGAGGGGTGCCTATTTCATCTGACCTCAGAGGCTGGTGTGCTGTTCTAGCATTAATTAGGAGGCATGTTTGGGAAGACGATGTTGAGCTCCACTTGACATACTATGAGGGCACAGGTGATATTCTTTTCCTCCCATTAACCCCCAGCACCCTCTCTCACTGCTACTCATGGATTCAGCAAGACACTAAAGGTCCACGGGCCATTCCACATTTGGTAACCATTCCCAGCCCAGCCAACAGTCTCAAACGTGTGGCCTCCATCTGCATGTCCTGGATTCAAACTCACTTGATTCCTTCTAGAACTAACCAGACCACTTTTTGGAACACTTGAGAAAAAGGTCAGTGCTTTGTATTCAGAGGCATAAGTGTGAGTTCCCCATGTTCTCTTGGGCCTTGAATCAGGGTGGCTAGGCAGAGGGAGGGTAAGCCCTACCTTCCTGGAGCCTGCCTCTGCATTTCTAGGGTTCACAGCCCACAGACAGACCAAGTCTGAAGTCTTTTCTGTCTGCGGCACATAGTTTCACCCAGCCAGCCTCCCACCTTAGACATTTTTTATGACATCAGATCAGAGGAAGAACTTTGAGTGGATGTTTTCAAGACATTAGGGATTCCTAACTGATCTTCATGGGAGTCCACTATCCCAGAAAAATGAAAAATCAACTCAGGAATAGGCTTCTCCCCAGCAGGCCAAAAGCCAGGGCCATTTAATGAATGAAGACTGAGAATGACATTTTGCAGTCTCTTCTAAATTCACTCTTCCCATCCCTTTCTCTATCCACGACCTGATTTTAAAAGAACTCACTGCCTTTGTAAAAGACCTGTATCTAGATCTTTAAAATGGCCTTTTTTTAAGGAGCAATTTTAGATTTATAGAAAAATTGTACAACAAAAAAAGAGTTCCTATACGTCCTGTGGGTTACCCACCTCCACCAACTTCCCCTATTGTTAAAATCTTGTGTTAGTGTGGCACATTTGTTATGACTGATGAACTAATATTGATATTGTTGATATCAATTATTATTAAAGATACAGATTACATGAGGACCTACTCTTTGTGTTACACAGTTCTGTGGGTTTTGGCAAAGGCATAACGTTTATGTATCCTCCATTAGACTATGACATGGAGTAATTTCACTGCTCTACTAATTCCCTGAGCTTCACCTATTCATTTCTTTCTCAGTTTCTTGAAACTCACAACCACCACTGATCTCGTTACAGTCTCCATAGTTTGCCCTTTCCGGGAAGTCATATATTTGGAATCATACACTATATAGTTTTTTCCCACTGGTTTTGTTCACTGAATAATATGAATATGCATCTAGGTCTCCTCCATGTCTTTTATTGGCCCTGACTCATTTTCTTATTGTTGGATAATATCCCATTGTATGAATAATATCTCATTGTATGGTTATACCCAGTCTTTCTACTCACTTACCTATTGAATGTTTGGGTTGCTCACAACTTTGGCAAATGTGAATAAAGTTGATAAAAACTTTGGTGGGTAAGTTTTTGTGTAGACCTATGTTTTTGGCTCATTTGGGCAAGTCCTTAGGATCAAAAATGAATGTTGAATCATATGATAAGAGTATGTTTAGCTTTGTCAGAAACTGCTAAACTGTCTTCCAAAGTGGCTGGACCACTTTGCCTTCTCACCATCAAGGAATGAGAACTTCTACTAATCACATCCTCACCCATTTGGTCTGATCAGCATCTTCAATTTTGGCCCTTCCAGTACATGTGTAGTGAGGTATCTTCTTGTTTTATTTTGCAATTCCCTAATGACATAAGATGTGAAGCCTCCTTTTACAGATTTATTTGCCACCTCTATATCTTCTTTGGTGAGGTTTTTGTTCATACTTTTTGCTTATTTCTAAAGGGGTTTTATTTTCTTACTGTTAAGTTTTAAGGGTTCTTTACGTATTTGGGAGATCAGTCCTTCATCGAAATGTGTTTTGAAGACTTTTTCCCTAATTTGTCACTTACCTTCTCAATCTCTTAAAGGGGGCTTTTGCAGAGCAGACATAGGACACACTGACTTCATGAAAGACCCAGATAGAGTTTAATCTTACCCACTGGCAGTTCTAAGTCTAGTCAATGCCCTTACACCACCATACAGTACAAGTAACTTCACAGGTACATATGAACCCCCAAGTATGCCAAAGCTTGTTCCTATATCAACAAGTAGGGTTATAGCACAATTATTTTTCCAAGGCTCTGTAAATTTATGGAATTTCATTCCCGTTTAAGTAGTGAATAGGAACATGCAAGTGGGGAAATAAAAGTAAACAGTAGCATCCCCAAGTATACCGAGAAAAGGGAGAAAATTGCACTTTAGGAGTTAGAAGACTATGAACAAAGCATTTATTAATTCAACAAGTATTAGCTATGTGCCAAATAATATTCTAAGCTTTGATCATATTGTTAAAACCCTCCACCCTGAGGTGTATGTGGCCAGCGCCCTGTCAACTGAGCCACAGGCGCCACCTTTAAAAACCTGACTTTTAAGCACTGACCCTTAGAAAGTGAAGGAGCTGGCAGGTGGAGCTCAGAGGGAGCATTCCAGGCAGGAGTACCAGGGAGTGCAAAGGAAGGCCTGGCATGTGTGAAGCACGACGGCCATTGTGGCTGAGGTAGAGAGAACATGAGGGACAGTAGTAGAGATGAAGAGAAATTTCATAAGGACCCAGGTCATCTGAGTCCTCCAAGGCACCTGAAAAGACTCTGGCTTTTAATTGAGATGAAACCAAGAGTCATTACAGGCACATGAGCAGAGGAGCGACTTGATTATGTTTTCACAAGATCTGCCACTTGTGAAGAATAGACTGGAAGGCAAAAGGCAGAGGTAAGAAACGGTTGGCACTAATTGAAATAATTCAGGGAAAAATTCATGGTGAATTAGTTCCGAGTAACATCTATAAAGGTAGTGATAAGTAGCTAAATATTTTTCAGTAATTCTATGTTCTCCAATCTGGTATAGATTTTATTTCACATCAGCAAATAATAAAATTAAATAAATTGATAAACAAATGAATAGATTAAAATGTTGCACCCAGGCCATGATACACAACTTCTGGCTAGCAAAGTCAGAAGGCTCACTCCAGGGAGCATCTAAAGTTTCCAAACCCAATAATGTTACCACCTGTCAGATCCTCTGACACCCCTGCACATGCTAGGTAAGAATTTGGGGATTTGGGGGTTGGCCATAACTGATGACAAAGAGGCAGAGAGAGAGAAAGAGTCTGGAAGCTGTGAAGCTACAGTGCAAGTGTCTGTGTGGCCCACCCTTCCCACAACTTGACTGTCCTTTTAGGTCATTGGGCACTCTCATGGGCCATGAGGGGTGTCTTCCCTACATGCCATCAAGGACAGGGCAAAGTACAGAGGCAATGTGCAGGTTCTGTCAATTGGGCTTAAAGCTCCTCCACATGGGGCCTGGAATCCTGGGAGAAAATACAGGATTTGGAAAACGCAGTACTTTTTTCTGCTCCCTAGAAGAGTGCATTCTCTGGTCCCTGGGAGAGTCAGGCACATCGTTTTTCATTTCCTTCTTGTTAATACAATGAAGGTCTTCGCTCTCCATGGAGTCAATTTCCCTCACATCTCTTTCTCCTGGAAAACACATTGCTTCAATCATCCCCACTTTAAAAGGTCTCTTCTCAATGTCAAAAGGGTGTGTTTCAGCTAGCTCAGATAGTTTGCACTGCAACTCTGATGAGAAGGGAGAACACTCCTCTGTGTGCTAGGTCACTGAACACTCTCTTGTATGGACTTCATTTAATCCATTCCGCCGAGGTCTTCTAACTGGCTAGTTGGTTGTCATCACTAATTAAAGAGAACATTTTAAAGTCATCTCATGAATGATTCACAGACATATCTCAGTGTCCTTTGTATTTCCAATGGCATTGGATCTCAGAAGTAAATGGACTCGAAAAATGTCCCAGGGCTAACCAGTAACTACCTCGATCAATACTATTTCACTTGCCTTTGGCCCTATCAGGGGCCATGAATTCTGAAAACTTTTTCTTCCATTTCATGCAGTTTACTTCTAAGTAGATCACCCCTTTTTACTCTAAATCTCATGATTTCGGGTCTATTATTTCTATGTTTTAGAATTCCATGGTGCATCATTCTAAACCATTTACCCAAGATGACTGTGTCATAATTGTCTATCAGTAAAGTTTCTAAAAATATTTCAGAATTCTAAGGTCAATAACTAAGACTGTAAGGGATTATTAGGCAACTGAGAGAACTTCTGAAAACTAGGGTCCCACAAAATTTTCATAGTCATAATCTAGATGACAAAACAATTGCTTGACATGAAGTTAACAGTTTCATTTCTGTACTTTCCAAAGGATTACCTCACTATTCCAGCCAGTTTATTTCTAAAGCTGGAGGACAGTAATGATTAGTAGGAAACTTCCTTGGCTTGTTTTGAGTCCTATGCCCCCCAGTAAGCATCTGTGCTCCACAATGAAGAGGAAGAGCACCATGCCTCCCTTTTGCCAGGGTTCCTCCCAACTCACCCCTGCCTAGGCTGACAGCAGGGTCAGTGCTCTGAGTAACCCCTTCCTTCTTATCTGGCTTTCTCAGATGCTAAGAGGAAACAGTTGAAGGCTTTGTTATAATCCACATCAAATAAAGGTAAACATTCATCTCCTAAAGTGAGTACTTTTGAATTGACCCTTCAGATTTGGGGTTGGTGCAGATACAGAAAAAGTCACGCAAGGGAAGCTCAGACGCTTAGTTAAGTAGCCTTCCCTCAACATCATCATTTGTGCTGTGGTTATAGAACGTGCATTTGACATTTTTCAAAGGTGTGGTGGGACAAACAAGCAAGCAATGCCTGAATGACAAGATGAGAGTTTTATTAATACTGTGTGTATTAAGTATACAAACTATCTTGAATTGCTGATACTTAAGTAGAGAATCTGACAGTCCTTCTTTAGGGATATACTTATATCAAATCTACAAAGACAGTGAGATAGAACAAAATAATAACAAATAGCTGTTTTCCCTGAGTTGCCCAGGGATTTTCTGTCCCAGAATTAGACCTCTAGAATTGTGGAGCTTTGGGCTATAGCTTTATCAGCTAGACCAATGAGCTTTCCAGGTTCTGTATAGTAGAAGGAGCAGGTCGAAAATAAGCTGTATGACAGGCTAACAGTTTGTGAAAAATAAATACCAGAAAAAAGGCTTGGGTTACAGGAGGACAGCCATCTCAGAAAGGCACTGGAGAAAAATAGATACAGATGGGGAGAGATTTAGTTAAAAAGGGAGATTACTTCTATCATTGCTGAGCCCAGGGGACACTTCAAATTTGTAAAAAAAGAAAAGAAAAAGTTAATGGCCCTATGATCAAGAGTTATGCATCTTTGAGATTTCAGTTGAACTTTGTGTGTAAGTCTTTGCCCACCATTCTCCTGCACTACCACGGTGCTTCTGGAACCACATTCTGGGAGCTACTTCTGGTCCACTTAAAGAACAAATCTTTAGGGTCAGAGTTAGTCACATCTGTTAATACTCCTTCCAGATTCATTTAGCTGCTGAGACTGAGGCTTACAGAAGTTAAGTCATTGGTCCAAAATCACACCTCCACTCAATGGGAAGCTCAGACTTAAGACCGGGTGTAGGTGCCTGCAAGTCACAAATGTAGCACCACATCTTTGATGGATTGGGTTATAAGAGAGTGAGTAAAATAAAAACAAAACAAAGTAAAACTTTTAACCCGAAACACTAGCAATTCAAGAACATTTCAATAACACCCAATTTCATTTTCTGGTTTTCTGTAAAAGGATGTGGAATGGGGTCCAGGACTGGATTTAAGAGAAACAAGCATTTCTTCTTATTTCACTGGTAACTTAGAAATCTCCTTTAGTAAGTCATTTAATCTCATGTGCTTTGTTTTCTCTGAAAAACTGAACACACAATATTGGACATTAGGTCACATTTCCCAATTAGTTTAAGAGCCTCAGATGACCTATGCTGTGCCAATTATTAGAATAGTGACTAGGACTATAAACCAGGCACTTCAAAATTCTGGATTATTTATTTTAAAAATAGATTGGTCAATAGAAAAAAACAATCACAGGGTATGTCTTCTACCACTTGAACCAATGCCTTGATACTCTCTGAAAAAAAATCTTAGCATAGAGATACAAAGAAAGATGTGGAATCCAACTTGCGGCCTGACTCCTTCCTCAGTTTTATCAAGAGAATGAAATTCAAACCTGTTGAAAGGTGGTTTGTGAGTCTTGGCACTCACAAAGAATCTGAGCAAATCAGGTTGATGAGAGAAGCAAGTTTGCTGCCGAGACACAGAGCAATTTTTTGTTACTAATTCAGTTATCCTAAAGAATTAATAATTGCGTGCCTACTACATGAGCAGGCTCTCTGTGTGCAGTAATGAAGAAGTTGAGGCTTCCCCCAGGAACCTCAAAGAAAGGTCACCTGAATCTAAAGTTGACACAATGGCATGGATGGAAGAGAGTAAAAAAAAAAAAAAAAATAGGGAGGAATCAGTTCTAGCAGAGAAGAGTGTCTTGAGATTGAAAAGTGAGCAGCAAGAAGACAAAGACACGGAAGCAGTGGTAATAGGGTGCGCAAAGGGTCAGGTTCACTGTCACACAGCACATTGGAAGAGCAGCAGAGAGTTTGGTGAAGATAAAAAGAGGGGGTGGCACTGAGGAGGGAGGAAGCGTGGCAGTGTCTGAAGAGGTAATATAAGGAGGTTATATCATGAAAGGCCTCGTAAGACTGATTTTTAAAAAAAATTAAAGATTTAACTCGAAAGCTGTAGGAATTAAAGCAATTTCTACAGGAAAATGCATTTTAAAATATTGGGTCTTACAAAATTGCAGAAACGAAGAGAGTGTAGAAATAGTCCATGAGGGTTTTGAAGCCAAGATGGGAAGAGAAGAGGTTAAAATGTGTAGGCTAAATATCAGTCCATTAAAATAGGCATGATTTGAAAACTGAATGGTAGACAGAGGAGAAGAAAATTAAATAAGTGAGGTTTCATCTCAGGTGCCTGGCTTGGACAGCAAAATGATAGAGGATGCCCTTCCCAAGGTATCTGCTTATCCACATGTGTATTGAGATGAGATAACAAAATGACTATTAGACACAGTGAGTTTGTGGTGCCCATAGAATGGAAACCCAAGTGAAGACGTCCAAGGTCTTAAACACACAGACACAGGGTTAGCATGGGTCTGTGGTTAAAACTTTGAGATTAGCTATTGTCATTTAGGGAGAAAATATAGAGTAAATATCAAACTCTGAGCACAGAATGCTCAAAAATGGGGAGAGATGAAATCTGAGGGTAGAAGGCCTATATCTGGGGAGAATGGTAGCCTCGATGCACAGGAGGAGAAGGTCTCCTGGGGAGGATGAGAAAACAGCATTGTGTTTGTCAACCAGAGGTGTGAACATACATTTGTAGGAGCTTGAGGACTAAGCGGGCTTTGCAAAAGTGAAGGCAGAAAGTACAACTTTTTCAATATGCTTGGTGTGAAGGGTGCTGTGATTCCTAACATAGAGATCTTTCCTACAATATGTATATATGACAGGTGGCATAT
Organism: Arctocebus calabarensis; assembly: GCA_963573935.1. Classification (NCBI taxonomy): domain Eukaryota; kingdom Metazoa; phylum Chordata; class Mammalia; order Primates; family Lorisidae; genus Arctocebus; species Arctocebus calabarensis. The sequence goes on along the minus strand of CAUYON010127105.1, from coordinate 19,048 downwards.
ATAATACAGGGCAGAGGCTCAGGGGACACAGAGGGCTGGCGGAGGAGTTCATCTAAAGTGAGAACGGTTCTCCCATGTTCGCAAGGTGTGGAGGGAGCAGATAAGAAGAAAAGTTGAAAAATACAAAAGAATAGTAAATATAGAAGAGATGGGAGAGGATGAATGATCTCAAGATTAGTTATAAATAGAAGCTTCTTTCTCTAAGGCTAGAGAAGTAGCAAAACTGTGAATGAGCATGACGTTTATCCCACTTCAACTTCAATTATCTTTGAGGTGTAGACAGTAGCTTCACCAGCTGACAGAAGGGAGAACAGGTGTGGAATGAGGAACTTGAATAAAGTGGCCAGAGATTGTAATACCCATGGATTGAAGGGCAGAGGAAACTGATGAGAGACAGACCAAGCTCTTGCCAAGCAATGTAAGTGGCCCAGCTGACTCTGGAGACCATTACATGATCCTGGGACCAAGAAGAACTCAGGAGTGTGATTTTTCTCTAAGACTCACTAATTCACATGTAGAGGTAGGAAAGGCAACCAGTTAGGTGAGACTGATTACATTATTTATGTGATAGAAACACAAATCATTGAACACATAGGGAAGGATTGGTTGAAGCAACGAATTGTAAAGTCTGCTCTGAAGAGGAAATCATGTTAAATCAGAAGAGGAGTGAACAGGGAGGAAGAAAATGGAAAGATGAACAGAATAGAAATCTCAGTGATGGTGAGGAACAGGAAGCACACTGGACAGGTAGCACACATGAAGGATGGGACAAATTCATGAAAGGAACTTTGCCAACACACTCGGGAGAGGCAGAGGGTAGAGTGTCCTCTACCACCGAGGGAGGGGCTCTCGAGTCCTCTGGTCTTTCTAAGGTAGCAGAAGTCTCTACAGACCCTTTAATTCACAAACAACTCAGTAGTCAAAGTATCCAGTTCAATGTTAACAAAAAGTTCAATCCTGATTGGAAGATAATCCTCATCTTCTCCTCATCCTGTGTTAGGTGGGCTGCCTCCCACTTGGAAAGGACTGTGGTTTCTCCTCCCCACTGACTAACTGCTATTTCAAACTCTGCCAGAATAGAAGCAGAGGGAGGGGGAAGGTAAAGAGGATTGAAAAATTCTTATATGACTACTGTTGCTTTAAATGACATCATTCTCTCTGAATCTAGCAAATATCCAAAGCTGATTCTTTTTCCTGAGGGCACTTTTGCACCTTTTTCACAGACTCCATTTCTGGGGCCCTCTGACTGCAAACATCTTGACACACAGAATCCTTTTCTCTCCATAACCACATGTCATTCACCCTGAGTTTCTGTCTCTGCTTTGTGCTGCCTGTTCCCCATCTGACAGGCCAGAGAAGAAAAGAGGGAGACAAAATATTTACAGTAGAACCTCTATAACTTGACCACCCAAGGGACCACCATGAACTGATCAACATGCAGAGATCATTCACATGAGAAACTAGGCCAACTGTACTATCACACACATGTAGTACATGTCCGGTCTATGAAAATGAGGTCAACTCAAGGAGGTGGTCAGCTATGGAGGTTCTACTATATATACGTATGTAATATTATAGTATGTGCAGTATACAAATATACATCTATGCACACACAGCTTTATATGCATATATGAAAGGTGTAAACCATGGTGCCCATTGATGAGGCTGCAGAGATGTTCAGACCAGGTTTGTTGAAACGGGAGGGTGACCCACCTGGGCAGTGCAAAGGTGGCGTCTGTGCATGGGGCAGGGCAGTTAGAGACCTCTTTTATCTGGGACCATGGGGAGTAGGCCCATTCCACAGTTTGCCTGTAAAGTTAGGGTCTTTTGGCCTAAACTTCTGGGAGCTGGAGCTAGCCAGATCATTTGTGTCTTTTTCATAGGGGGAGAGGAAAGGGGCTTGTGTGTGGCTGCATTAGGCCCCCCAAAAATATACTCACATGTTTATCTAACTTTCTTCTCATGAATTTGACTCACTTTCAGATGACATTTCTTTCAGCCTGAAGGAGTTCCTTTAGTATTTTCAGAAGATCAGCTCTGCCAGCAACTAATTGCCTCAGTTTTTGTTCATCTGGGAATAACTTTGTTTCCTCAAGTATAATATTATTGATGGACAGTTTCTCCACAGTCAGAACTTTGAATGCACATTCAACTGCCTCCTGGATTCCATTGTTTTGGATAAATCAATCACTTACTGTTTGCCCTTCCTCTGGATATATGAGTCACTTTTTTTCTGGCAATTTCCCATATTTTCTGGTTTTTTACTTTTATCACTTTCACTATAATCTCTAGAAGCGTCTTTTGTGTTTAGCTTCCTTGGTATTTGTTGAACTTCTTAGATTTTTAAATTAATGTTTTCACAACATTCAGGAAACTCCCTACAATTATTTCTTTAAACATTTTTCTTTGATTTTCTTTCTTTCCTCTCCTATGAGGCCGATTACACATGCTCTGATACTTTTAGTATTATCCACAGAACTCTATGCCTATTCATTTGCCTTCTTTTTTCTCTCCATTCTTCATATCTGTCCAGCTTCAGGTTCACTGGTTATTTCTTTCCCCCATCTCAAATCTACTCTTGAGCCTGTCAAGTGAATTTCTTGTTTCAGTTATAGAGATTTCTAACTTTAGAATTTTTATTTGGTTCTTTTTTAGAGTCTCTATTTCCCTTGCAAGTTTCCCTATTTGTTGAGTCATTGTCAATATATTTTTCTTTAATTCTAGGAATATATTTATAGCTGCTTTGAAGTATTTTTCTACAAGAGCATACACTTCGGTTTAGTCTGGTTCATTGTCTATAAGCTGTTGAGTATTTTTGTTTTGTTTAGCATGGGTCAAACAGAAACTTTCCTATTTCTGTGTGTGCACTATAATTTTTTTGTTGAAATGAACATCTTAGACCATCTGTTATAGTAATATGGATTCTGTTTTATTTTTATGAGTGCTTCTTTTTAAATAATTTGGACACACAACAATCCCCAACAATGGACACTTACTGATGTCTCTATTCTGTTTTTCTTTTTATTCTTGTTTTTTATTTTAGCCTGGATTCCCAGGGTTCATCCTCATGGCTGCATAGCTCAGACCAGCCAATAATGTAGGCTGAGGTTGTATTCCACCTCCTCAAGCCCATAGGCTTACTCCTTCTGTTTACTAATCTGTATATGGTCTTCCCAGCAAGTTCTCCAGTATTCCTTACTTTATATTTTATGCTGTGATGAAGCTGGGATAAATGTAGCTTTCCAGTAGGCCAGAAATGTATGAAAAGCTTATCTTAGCCCTTTTATAACTCTCTCTTTTCTAAGATCTTTTGTTAAACTTCTAATCCACTGTTCCCCTAATCAGGACCATAGACCTGAGCCAGCAAAGCTACAAGTCTTTCCCATTTGTTTCCTATCAAGCTCTTCACTTTTAGCTGACATAGCCATGGGGTTTTGCCTCCTTCCCCACATTGATTCTGCCCCCTCTGGCAATAAAGCTGTTGGGGTTTTGTGGCCAACCCCACACTGATGAGATTATATTTTCTGCCAACTCTTCTGGGGGTTAGAAAGAGGATGGGAGCAGTCTAGGCATAAAGACCATAGACTTTTTCTGTTCTACCTCAAAGTATTCCAGTGTTTTAATAATACATGCTTCTCAGATGATGGTCTATACGCTTTAGGTCCTATTTTTTATTTTTTTATACAATTTTAGCCATTTTATCTAAAGGGGTTCACCAAGCTTTTTATGTTATTATAACTAAAAGTTCTTTCAGGATGGCTTATTTTAAAAATTACTTCATGCTGAAATCACTAGTAAGCATCACACATCTGGTCCCTAGCATTTGTGCCCTCTGCCCAGCAGCAGAGAGGAAGACAGGGCCTCCACAGACACAGTCCCTTCCTTACCACACCTGAGTTAGCTTTCTCAGGCATGAATCAAGTGCCATACTTCTGTGTTACCATGTACAGAGATTCTATACCAAGTTCTCCATGGGATCCATGGAGTGATTTTCAACCTGTGTGCTGAGAAAATTGTTAAAGATTATTAATTAAATTGTTTTTGAAAGCAGTTCAAAGCACAGTACATATATTCTTTCTTTTACTCTTTTTTTTTAATCAACATAATTTAAGTGCACTATGCGAGTTTGACTCTAGATTCAAGTGTACCATGAGATAAAAAAGTTGAAATCACTGTGTTTCACCAGATGGGATTAGGAGGCAATTGCTCTCTTTGGTCAGTTGAAGTCAATAGGATAGCTCTCTCCAAAGAAATCTCCAAATTCTTCTTTCTATGCCCAATAACCGGACAGTTTTTAGACCCATTATGTAGCTCAAGAGTCAATGCCATCACAATGAATTTATAAATCTTTTATTAGATTATTCCTGTAACAGGATGTTAAAATAGAACTGGTCTTATCTCAATTTCAATTGAGGCCAAAGATAGCAGATGCTACCTTCTAAAGTAAATTAATTTCTCTTTGTTTTGTTTTGTTTTCTTTTTGTGGATAGAGTGCCATGGCATCATAGCTTACAGCAACCTCAAAATCTTGAGCTCAAGCAATCTCCTTGCCTGTAGGCACCTGGCTTACAATTCACTTTAGAAACTAGGTGTGGTGGCTCACCCCTATAATCCTAGCACTCTGGGAGGTTGCTTGACCTCTGAAGGTTAAGACCAGCCTGAGCAAGAGTGAGAACCCATCTACTAAAAATAGAAAAACTGCTGGACATTTTGGCAGGTGCCTACAGGCAAGGAGATGGCTTGAGCTCAAGATTTTGAGGTTACTGTAAGCTATGATGCCATGGCAACCTACCCACAAAAAGAAAACAAAACAAAATAAACAAAGAGAGATATCAATTTACTTTAGAAGGTAGCATCTGCTATCTTTGGCCTCAATTGAAATTGAGATAGTACCAGTTCTATTTTAACATCCTGTTACAGGAATAATCTAATAAAAGATTTATAAATTCATAAGTGGAGGCTAGACAGCAACAAAAGTATTATAACGTAGGGGCTTGAATATTGAGGACTTACTTAGTCCAAATGGAAAGTGGTTCTTTTATTATTGATAGAATTTAGGCACCTTCAATTTACTTCATCATTGGAAATGAATTGACTTTCTCCTTTCCTTGTGGAAGGAGGCAGCTGCCTTCGTGTGTTGCTTATGCCTAAATAAAACAAAAGTTGCCACAAACATAGAAAGTTTCATTAAGAGGTCCCTGTGGATGACTCAAGTAATTATGCCTGTCAAGGAAGGAAGGATGGTATGGGAAGAAGGTTATGTTCAGAGAGCAGGCAGTGTTATTAGTGCTATATTTTGGCAGCTGAGACATGATAGCATCCGTTAATGTATCATTGCCCTTAATAAGATCCAAAGAGGAGAAATCTCTCTGCCTGCCCTTTATAATAAGTTGAAAGAGATTTAAGAATGCCAGGACTTGACTGGAATATAGCAAGCAAACAGCAAATTGCAGGAATCTAGCAATTTCTGGTTTTACTTTTATTTTATTCACTTAATTAGACAAAAAAACCAAAGTCATAGGACTCAGAAGGCAGTCTTTCATTACTAATGTTGGTCAGCAAAGATTCATTGGCATTTCCAGCTTCCCTGGGGATATCTATAGTCATAAAACAATTTCAAATGCACCAATCATGTATGTGTGTGTTGGATGGGAAGCATAGGGAGATGGTGTTCACATTCATAACAAACACATTTATTTTACACACATAGGAATGTAGCTCCAACTTAGATATTTTCAGCACCACTGAAAACATTAAGCCTGCCGTTAGACAAATTACTCCTCCGGGTCTCAGTTTCTCCATTTGTACAATGAGAGGATATAACTAAATCCTTGGTGGAAAATGAAATTTTCTCACTAAGACTAAATAGTACAGGCTGCATCATGACTACCAATAGAAAAGGATATTGAGGTTCTATAAGGACACGGTAGAAAAGTGTGCTCTGATGGATAAACAACATCTCCCATGGCCAAAGAATAGGAGAGTGGTGAATTCAGCTGCAATTTTGTCACCTCTACACAATATATCTAAGGATTCTTTAAAATCTTGTGATTTTCCAACTTTAGTTATAATCCTATATTGTGTCTTCTAGAACAAAACAGCCTAGTTTACATATAGAAATAGATCCACTCTACAGAGAATTGAGAATAAAATTGTTTTCATCCATAGGTTGAAAACAGTCACTAGTTTACCTGAAGACATTTGGGGAAGTAGAGTAGATATAAGTTCTCTTGCATCATTGGGACTAGACATGTCCTTCGTGGGTCAAGTATTTTCTCCATGGTTTCTATGCAATCATCCATAGGAAAGTAACTCACCCCACTAAAATGTCATTGAATTTATATCCATAAACAAATACATTTTGATTACAATTTTCACCTTATAAAATGCTTTTACATTCATTTTTCTCATGCACTGCTGCTACTCATCCATTGTAAGGCAATATCCTTACTCTTATTTCAGATGAGGAGCTCAATTTCCAGTGAGGTTAAGTGAATTGGTTGCCCAAGAACCCCTGAATGGACATGGTGTTAGAGGTGGGACCTGAACTCAGAGTACTTAACACTAAGTCTACACCACAGCTAATGCTTTTCAGAAAACTAGTTGCAGTAGAAAGAAGAGAAATGACATAATAGCAGTTAGGGGTGAAGAAGGTGGGAATGGAGAATGATCGTGGTGATGAAGTCAGACGTTTAGGGATGAAAAAGAAAATCAAAGTCCCTAAAACATACATTACTGACTGTTACCTTTACCCTCATTTTAAGATTCATATTACAAACCACCATCTCCCCAAGAAGAACTGTTGATTTTTAATCCTACACTGCCCCCCCCACCCACATCTACTCATTTCACAGTTTTATACTATTACATGTTGTATTAATTTGCTAGAGACTCTATAACAAAACACCACAGGCTGGGTAGAGAAATTTATTTTCTCAACATTCTGGAGGCCAGAAATCAAGAGGAAGATGCCACCTGGTTGGCTGTTGGAGGGCTTTCTTCCAGGCTTATAGTTGGCTGCCTTTAGGTTGTGTCCTCAACTGGCCCTGTCCTGGGGGTGTGCAAGAGAGAAAGAGATCTCGGTGTCTCTTCTTCTTCATATAAGGTTATATGACCTTATATAACCTTAATTACCTCTCTGGCAGCTTCATCTTCAAATACAGTTGTAAGTTAGGGCTTCAACATATAAATTTTGGAGGAACATAATTTATGGCATAACCTTTCCCTCAGTTACTCAAGTCACAATAAGGGGAGTTAGCCTTAATTCCTCTTTTTCCTAACACACTACTTCTAATACATGTGATTTGACTTTAAAATATACCTGTATACCAGTGACTTATCATCATCTGGACCACTGCCTCCTAACTGATCTCCCTGCCAGAGTGGCCCTTTAACACTACAAAATAATCAGATTACTCCTCTTTTTCAGACCATCAAAGAATTGCCATATCCCTTAGAATTCAATTCAGATAAGCTGGCTCTTAAGTAATTTCCCTTTTGCTCACTTGTTCCCCAACCATCCTTGGTCTCTTGAGGGTCCTCAAACACTCAAAATCTTTCCCATGCAGAGGCTTAGCCTTTGTTCTTTCTTTTGGCTACAGAGCTGAATTTCCCAAAATTGTCCATGGCTCACCCTTCACGTCGCTCAGGCCTCTACTAAGCTTTCATTAATTAGGGAGGCTTCCCTGACCATACGTACAGAAATAGCTCCCAGCACTCAAATGATCTCAACTGCACAGTTCACTATCTGCAGAAACAGAACATGCCCATTCCAGGCAACTCCAGCCCAGGAGGATGAAGCTGCTTATTTCAGGAACTTCCCATTATCCACTCATCCAAACAATGCTAGCTTTCATTCAAGTAAACCTTCAATTTGAATTTCAGATAAATAATGAATCTATTTTAGCGTAATAGGACGAATAACTCATTTGATATAATTATACTAAAAACTAATTTGTTGTTTATGTGAAATTCAAATTTAACTGTGTCTTATATGTTTATTTACTAAATCTGGCAACCCTAATTTATATCCTTATAAATGAGCATGTGTAATAAATATAAGGGGACAATTGAATGCATGTCCTCATGTATTAAGAATAACTAGAATTTTTGTTAATTTTTTGAAAAATATGAATCCCTATGAAATAGTGATTTTCCATTCAAGTACCATGAAAATACAGCACTGATGAACATGTGCAAAGCCAATTAAGTGATACACACAGGAATAAATAAAACTCACTAACTAAATCAATGCTATGTGAGAGTAAATAAATATCAAGCATATGAGGACAAGCAAAGACTATTTATTCTGAGCTTGCTATAACAAAGGGGTCAGCTCCCATCCCTTGCGTCTTCGCAGAGACGCACAGGTAGGAAGAGGAGTAGAAAAGCTTAGAGCAGAAATTAGAGAAGATTTCAGCTGTGCCCTGAGAGGAGGCTGCTGGTATGTGGAAGCTAGGCAGGCTAACAAGAAAAGGTGTGTATCACGTGATTGGTTGGGGGTGCATATTTTGCTTTCACTGGTTGGTCCTCAATTGGAAATGGTGGAAAAATTAAGGAAGTTGTCAGTTTGCAGCCACCAGGGCTAGAGTCGAGATGGGGGGGAAGGCTTTGTAAAAAAGAAAGGAGCCCAGTCCAGGGATTAGAATGGTTTTATTAGCAAAGAAAGGAGAGAGAGAGCAGAGTGGAGTCTGACCAGGATCCAGCTCAGCTTTCACACAGTCAATAAAAGACTTTTATTATCCCTTATCCCACAGGGTTCCCAGAGGGAGTCATCCCTCCTGCTGAGGGACTAATTTTTGCATGCAGGGCAAATCTAGGAGTTACTCCCTTAAGGGACTGCCCCCAGGGGCCAGAGTAAAAGTTACTATTCCATTGTTTCCCAGGAACAATGGCCTTGAAACAGTCTAAGGAGTGAGGAGGAGGTTTGCTATAATCATGCAGTTTGGTTTAGGGCCTGCTCCGCCACCCCACCTCCCAGCTGTCTCCCAAAATGTCTGCCCTCTTATCAGGGCATGAGGATTTCTTTCCCACAAGTATTGGCCATTTTAGTCCAAACATTACAGGCGTGATTGTTTGGCTTCCTGGGTTATTCCTGACTTCCTATAAGGCTGACTTGGAGACGCTGGCTTCTGGGCTTAGTTTCCTGGGGAAGGTGAGGGGCCAGAGTTCTATTTTTACATATAGTACCGCCATTGTCTGTTTCTATATTCAGTCCCTCAGGTGTGACACTGCTTTCTCCAAACTGGTAGCCACTAAACACATGTAACTATTTAAACATAAATTAATTATATTGAAATAACATTAACAACTCATTTCTTCAGTCATATCAGCTACATTCCAAGCATTTAGTAGCCACATGTGGCTAGTGGACTCCCAAATTGGGTAGTACAGATAGAGAATATTTCTGACATTGCAGAAAGTTGTATTAGACAGTATATGAGAAGACAAAATGCTTTTAAAACTTTTTTCATTGGACTTCCAAACACCTCTAGGAAAATGCAAGCACCATTATCACTCTTCTGGAAAATTTCCGCCTTCTCCATTTTCCCTCTGAGTCTCATTTGGTCTGTTTTTCCACAACTTTACATTCTTTATCCTCTTTCTTAATTACCAGACTGTGGCTTTGTCTTATTTTATGCTTTTCTAGTTTGCTGTGATGATAGTTTCCCTTTTTCACAAATAGTTTTTAAAAGTTACTCTAGTGAGCACTTATTAAATTAACTAACTAGGCCAGGCATGGTGTGGCTCACGCCTATAATCCTAGCAATCTGGGAGTCTGAGGAGGGAAGATTGCTGGAGGTCAGGAGTTTAAGACCAACCTGAGCAAGAGCAAGACCCCTGTTCATACAGAAAATAGAAAAATGAGATGGGTATGGTGGTAGGTGCCTACTCAGGAGGCCAAGACAGGAGGATGGCTTGCGACCGGAAATTTGAGGCTGCAGTGAGCTATGATAACACCACCGCACTCTACCATGGGTGACAGAGAAAGAGGTCTCAAGAAAAAGGTCCAACTAATTCTATCTTTCTAGAATTACTTCCTTCCCCACTATCTGCAAGGTTACTCTAGAAGCTGACATGTTTCTAGAGTGTGCTGCCCCACCCTCCAACCAGGTGGTTTCATTGATCATGTGCCTGACACAACTGGCAATCCATTCCAGTCCTGGGAATTAGAAAACAATTCTGTAGCCTGAGAGTGCAAGAAATCCACTTTCTACTGGGTCACTAGTCTGCAATAAGTAACTGTTACTTGGGAACAAGAGACACCAGCTATTTTAAATGAGGCCATATAGCTAAGAAAAAAGCAGTGAGAAGGGGTAATGAAAAACATGTACAAGCAAGAGGCCGAAATGAGAGACAGAACAGAACTCACTGGGTTCCTGTGGCATTGCAGTCTTTAGTTTGGTTCTAAGGTTTATTTGCTTCTTAGCTTCAAATTCAATGACAGTGCATTCTCATTCAAATAAATTTCCCTTTTTGCTTAGAGTAGTTTTTGATTTTTTATTACTTGTAAGCAAAAGAATACTAATCAATATAAACTGTAATCCAGAGAATATAGAAATTGTCTATGTGATCCTTTTTCTTTCTCCAAGTAGCACTCATGACCATCCCCTTTACTGCTAGCTGAGATGTGGTGTGTTATGGCTGTAGGCTAGACTCATAAAATGAAATGAAGGAACACCTGACATGATGTGCCAAGTGGAATAGCTTGCTTTTAGAATAAAGTAGCTCAATCAATAACACATACTACCTAGGTCCTACAAGTAAAAGATAGAAAAAGGAAGAGAGGGTGTTTTCTGTAATATTATTTAAAATTATTAAAGTTTCCATAATCGTTTTTTGACAATAGAAATAATTATTACCTTTTGTATTCATTTGTTTGTTTATGGAGCATCCTTTTTGTGCTGGGGACGAGGAACAACATTGGGATTTCTAAAAAATAACTTTCTAAAGCTAAAATTCTGACTTTTCTATTATTACAAAATAAATAAATACCTATCAAAGGTTTTATTCAACTTAATGGGGGGACTTTTGGAAGGCGATCTTCCCCCTGTTACTCAGGGCTCCTACACAGCATGGGCCCCGGCTGTGGCATTGATATTCTGTAAAGTCAGGCACTGTCTCTTCCCTGCCCCCAAATCTTTGCTTTTTCATCTTTTAGGGTGTTCATAGAGTTGCTTTCTTCTTTATGATGGAATATCTGTTCCCACTCAAAGATGAAAAAAATCTTTCTCATCTCCAGACCCAAATGTTTCCTTTCCAGAGTACAGATCTTTCTCTCCTTCACAAAAACACTTGCTTACATTCCAAGTAATAGAAATCAAGTAAAACTTAATCTTTCTCTCTCTTTCTCTCGAGACGAGGAGCAGATGTTCCAGGGCCTATATAAGCTCCAAGATTCGTAATTTTAGGGTTTCTCTCCTATGGGACAACCCTCTCTCTGTACCTCCTTCCAATTCTCACTGCATCACCCAGTATGGCATTGGCCATGAGAAACTCAGGCTAGACTGTTACTGCTATGGATAGGAAAAGTGTAACATCTTATCTGGAATCTGATGTTTCTGCAAGTAAGGTAAAATCTCAGATCCTTTACAGTTTCTGACTTATCAGGAAGCAGTAAAATGCTAAAAAATAGACCAAAGGAGAATTTAAAAAATAGATACACGCATGCATACAGGATCAGGAATGCTGAAATGAATTGGTTCATGACTATACAGCTGGTTCATATCCTATATGGCAATAACATGTAATGTTTTGAGCCTTATCTTTTTGATAAGACATGTTACCAGACAAGTTCTTTGCATTACCACAGACAACAATTATTTGCATAGCTATCTGTTTTCTATAACTTAACTTCTGTGCATACAAAACAACATACAACCTCTGGAAGGATCCAGAGGGCTAGACAGTGCCCAGCACTCCTGTGAAAGAACATTCAGGAACCTGTTACCCATTTTCAAGCCTTGGGCAACTTTTTCTTGATAGATAAAAGGAGCAAAAAGACATGGTGCTGACTTTCCAGAATTTAGCAATCTTGTGGAAGAGATCGATATTAATTAAAAAATTACAAAAATAGTCAAATAATCACAAATTAATGAACAAATTAAAGATATGATGTACAATGACATGAGAACATATAATGGGGAACCTGATAGGGTTTAGGGCCAGAAAAACAAATCTATATAAAAAATAATTACTTTTCAATTGTGATTAGATACAGATGGTACAAAACTCCAAAGATACTGAGTGATATATGATGAAAAGTCATTCTCCCTCTAACTTCTGATTTTTGTTAATTCTCTTCTTCTCTTGGAAAGAACTAGTGTCCAAAAGCTTTGGGTGTATTTTTCCTTTATTCTCCGGGTATATATATATATATATACATACATATGTATATATACACACAATACAAGTATACATACATACATTTCTACACAAATAATAGTACACTATTATCTATATGAACAGATTGTTCTGATTTGCTTTTTAAATTTAATAATGTACCTTTGAAATTATCTTAGATCAGTACATAAGAGTGCCTAATTCTATTCAAATGATTACAAAACCATACTTTAAAAGTATATACCACACGTATTTAAACAGCTGAAAAATTTCTTATTGAAGAAAAATCTTTATGAGTATGATAACTTTAACCAAAATGTACTTATGTTATTCATTTCACATGTAAGATTAATTTTTGCCAGGTTGTAATTACCTACCCCATCTCGGAAGAGAGTACTGGGTTCGTTTGATGAAATGTCAATCCCATCTTGGTGCTGTCACTTACAAGGTGCAAGATCTTGGACAAATTGCTTAAATATAGTTGCCTGGAAAATTGAAATGAAAAAGCCTTAGTGGTTTGAAGGGTTGTGGTAACAACACATGTCAATGGTTTTGAGGTTTTATTCATGCAGCTCCAAGAGACAAAACTATCCTCAGAGACACAATTTCCTCCCCACCCTCAACCATACATGCCCTAACCTGGGTATCTCAGCCCTTTAATCTGAACATTTATGCTAAACTTCAAACTAAGATTTTACTTGAAGACAAAAGAGAAAAAAGGTGTTTTTTAATTTTAAAACATAAACAAGTGTGTACCATAAAGCAATGTGTAAATAGAACATGCTATTGTTATCTTTATTGGGACAAAAATGAATCATAAAGAAGGAAGGTAACATGTTTGAGTGCCAGCAAAGCTATGGGGCAAGTCATGTAGCAACACTCAACATCCTTGCAGTATCCCTGCCTGGAACTGAGTCATCTTATAAAAAGCAATCATCTATCAGAAACAACCGAAAGACATCATTTAAGGAAGAAAACAGGAGTAGGAAACTCAGTCTCAGTTTGATTACCTTAGAACAAAAATTCAAGAGAAGATACCAAATGAATGCCTAAGTATGCGACTCACCATCAAGGCATGAAAGGTCGCCCTGGAAACCTTGAATGGGTATGTTTTCAGTGGCCTGTAGGGCTAATGTTATTCTTTATTACCACCATCCTACTGAGCCTTTTCCTGGGAAACATGCATTTCATCACAAACACAAACTCAGTGTCCTAGGCTTAAAGTATCTGTAGAGAAGTCATCTCTTGAGTATTATATTATTAATAATAAGTTATCTTGTTTTTAAAGACATTTGTATATCATCATATGATATATAAGTTATGACATCCATTCTGCACATGTGCATAGCACTACACAAATAACTTTATATATTGTGACAGATAATCAAGTACACAGAAACTACATTAAAATCATTTCACAAAAATCCTTTCTGAGTGCTAGTCAGTCAACAAAGAAATATATGCTGAGCCCTCACCTATTGTACACTGTTAGGCCCTAAAGACACACAAATGACTGAGACGTAGTAAGACCTGCAAGGAGGTCAGTCTTTGGGGGAGATAACACATGACAAGGAGAGTATTCCAGTAGGAAGGATCTCCTGGAGTGAATTGGTAGAATTCGCGTGACTACCCTCCTGTTGCAAAAGCAGGAGTCTAAACACAGACAAGTAGCAGGATTATTGACTGAAAACATTGTAGGGCTTGACTCAGCTGTCCTCTGGTTCCACTCTCCCCTTGTGATGAAGGAAGTCAATCTTTTTAAACCCTCAATTTAGCCATTACGTTAGCTCTTGAAACAGACTTACATATTTTTATAGTGTTGCTTTTTACCACTGCATTTTTATCTGTTATTATTGGTATAAAGAAACATTATTGAGTTCCTCTATTGCTGATCTCTCTTTTTAGCACAAAGAGTGAGTTTGCCTATTGATTCTTAGTTTATTTCTTAGGAAATGATATTTTCAAGCAAAGTGATGACAGTTTTACCTCTTTTGAATCACTATAATTTTTTTTTCTTATTGGAAGGACTGAGACCTACCAATGATGGTAGATACAGCAGATACCTTGTCTTATTCCTGAATTTAATAGGAATACATTTATTCTATCAGTTGATCATTAAGTATCAAATTAAGGAAGTTCCATTCTGTTCTTGGTTTGCTAAATTTATAATGCTAACAGATTTATCATAAGCTGATGTTAAATTTCATCAATTTTTTTCTGCATATGACTCTTCTTTATTAATCTCCAGATAATGTGGAACATTATATTGACAGATATTCTGAAGTTTAACTATCATTTCATTCTGCAATAGACCAACTTGGTTATGATGACTACTTGCAATGTGTTGTCAGATTCAATTTCCTGGCCCACAATTTTATTATCTTATACTATCTTTCTCCAGTTTTTATATGAGATAATAAAAGTGAGTCAGATAGCTTTAGGTCTTTTTATATTCTTAGGAACATTTTTATAAGATGTAGTTTGACTGTTCTTTGAAAGTCTGCAAAAAATTTGTCTATAAACTCAGTCTAGTGAATGTAGTATTTGGGAGTGGGTGAGTATGTGGGGAGAGATTTTTATTAGAATTTGATTTTTCTATGCAGTTTTTTCTATTTGTTCCTTTTATGTGAATTAATTTATTTTATCATTTTTCCTTTAAAAACTTTTATTTCATCTAAGCTTTCAGATTTTTTCATAATTCTTTTTCTTGGCCATAATAAGTCTGGCCCTTGCTTTAACATTTTTCTGCTGAGTGTTTAGTGGATGCTGAACCCCCACAACAAGCTGGTTTAGTTGTCTTTTGGCGTAGGCCCACTACTAACCAACCTGTAGTTACTGCCATCAATTGTGGTATGACACGTTGGCTCCTTTCACGCTGGTCAATGAAAACTGTGTAACTCTGTAACTGAGATTTGTAATTTTAACAACGAAGCTTCTTTAGGAAGATCTTTAGTCTTTGACCACCACAATGAAAAAATTATTTTCCCCCACTTCTGGGAATTAAGCCTAGTTGTATACTGAGGTCTTTCTTTCTATGACAATAGCTCCTGAACAAAAGCTTTTCATTACTTTAATGGTTGACTGGCTCTGTAACTTTTTCTTTAATATCCCTCAAAATTTAGCATCTCATCCTCACTCCATGCTCTCAGTTGGAGTGCTCTTTTATTCCCATCCATTGAAATGTTATGTCAATTCATCAAATAATATATTTTCATTTTTGCATTTTATTCCATTCTGTAGCCACTTGTATGCTTGAAATAGCAATAATGCTTCATAAATATTTGTATTTGAATCTAGAAATAGAAATTAAGGAATGTATTTAATGTCCTTTATTAAGGATGACCTACAGCATATTATAGAATTTCCTGAGTAATAATATTGTAGTTATATTGGAGAGCATCCTTAGGAAATACATGCTGAAGTATTTAGAACTATAGCAATGGCTATAAATTACTTTCAAGTGGTTCAACAAAATATACTGTCTGTGTGTGTACGTGCATGCGTGTCTGCACAGAGAAAGACACAGACATCAAACATCGCAGAAAGTTAACAAATCTAGACAAAAAGTATATGTTTGTTCACTGTACTATTTATTTTTATTTTTCCATAGGTTTCATTATTTTTTTGAAGTAAAAAATGTTGGAGGGGAAATGGTATAATGATTAATTTATGTTCACCTTATAAATCAAAATATAGTTGAACTTTAGAATAACTACCATGTTTTTAGTAGGCTAGCAAAACTCTCATCTTTAGAAAATCCAAAGCTTAGTGGAAAATGAAAATGATGATTTCAACATATACAGGAAAAGAATGTAATAAATTCAGACCCATTTATGATTAAAATAAATAAGAGCTCTTAAGAAATTGGGATTAGATGAGAACTTTTCCAACTGATTATGAAATCTACCCAAAATATATAGCCAACATAATTCTGAATGATGAAATTGCCATTAAGTTCAAGAATGAAGGTCCTAGAATATTAAACAAAGAAAAACGATGTGTTCTTTAAAGGCAGAAATAAAAGCGTCATCTAATAAATAAAATAAGATTATCTACATAGAAAACCCAATAGACACATCAGTTTCTGGTAAAGCAATGTGCAACCAATAACTGGAAGTACCACTCTTCCCTCACAAAACACTAGAAACTCTGAAAAATATCTTCCAAGAACTATAAATTCCCAAGGGCGAAAACAAGAAGATATTTGTTGTTGGTGCCACTGTATAGAGAGAAGGTGGATTTCATAATTGTCAAGGTGCTTGGGCTCTAGCAGCCACATAGAGACAGGAATTGGGGCCTTGAGTTCATGCTAGGCAAAGGGTTAGAACTAAAGATCTTCTCAGGAAGCCAGAACTTTTGATGTGCTAAACCCCAAGGGTAAAAGGGTGGGTTAGAAAAACATCATCATCAGCCCAGAAGAATGACAAGGCCTCTTGTTTGTCTAAGGCTAGTATCTTCTTTTTTAAAAAAAACAAAAACAGAAACAAAAAAACTCTTTTTAGAGAGGTCAGGCCCGTGTTCACACAAGTTTGCAGTTCAACTTCACACTAAATCATCTGAAAATCCCTTAGGACAGTGTTTTTTGAACTTTTTTTTAATCTCATGGCACACTTGAACCTATAGTTGAACATTTTTGGCATGCTTAAATTAAGTTGATCAAAAAAAAAAAAGAAAAAGAGTAAGAAAAAAAGAATATACTTACTGTACTTTGAACTTCTTTTGAAAATTAATTAATGATCTTTAAAATTTTCATAGCACACCTAAAAGCACCTCATGGCTTACCAGTTCAAAAATCACTGCCTTAGTGTAAGAAACCAGCATACCAGTTGTCCCAAGATGATAGTCTCTGAAAGAATATGCCATCTTCAAAATACACAATACCCCACAAATCATGCCACACCAAACACGAGCTCCCAATCTGGAATCATAAAATGTACAAGAGAAGAATTCTTCACAAACAGAATCTAGCAGATACAACTAAAAGCAAACTTAATGCCCTAAGAACTTGGGTAACAGAATCATCAAATATAAGTTGCTTCAAAAATTAAAATGATTAAATACTAATAGAAAAATTTAAAAATCGAGGGGTGGGGAAAGGAAGAGCAGAGAGAGGGAAAGAGCGAGGGGGGATGGGTTGGGTCTTGGTGTGTGCCACACGTTTTGGGGGCAAAACATGATTGTAAGAGGAACTTTACCTAACAAATGCAATCAGTATAACCTGGTTTGTTGTACCCTCAATGAATCCCCAACAATAAAAAAACAAAAGAAAAAAAGAAATTAAAAATCATCAATAAAATTAAATTCTCAGTTGAAAAGCTAGTGAGTTATTAGGTACAGCTAAAGAGATAATTAATAAAATGGAAGATCAGGGCCAAGAAATTAATTCATCAAAAGAAATGAATAGGAGAAAATATGAAAGAGAAGTAATGAGAGAGGATATACAGCAAAGATGCAACATACTTCTCTTTCATTCAAGTATTATTTCAGAAGGAGAGAATAGAAAGATTGGGCAGGAAGACGGAGAATTTTCTTGAATTGATGAAAGATATGAATCACCAGAACAAGGAATCCTTGGAGTTGTTAATTTAAGGCAGATAAATAAAAGAAATCTACTAGTAGTATAATGGATTTATGGAATACTGAAAACCTTAAAAGAAAACAGATAGAAAATACTATTTGTTAACATAGAAAGAACAGAACTAACCATATATAAATCAATGTCAACAGTTGAAAGCAAAAAAGAATTAAACAATATCTTCAAATCATTACAAGAAAATATTTATAAACTTAAGATCCTCTACTAACCAGCAAAGAATAAAAGTGAAGTAAAAGTCTTTCAGATGAACGTAATTTAAAAGAATTTAACAGATTTCAGTTAAGAATGTACAAGAACAAAAAGAGCAAACCCAGAACAGGGACCATTAAAAATGACTTTAGTTATATTTGTCATGCTTTTTTTCTATTTAAATAAAACATATAATCAAATGTTAACTATGATTAATCTTAGGTGGCAGTAATGTGGTTATACATTGTGTTCTTTTCACTGTTCTAGGGTTTTTTAATTTATATATATATATATATATATTTAAAAATATATATATATATAAATTTAAATAATACATGTGTGTATACATATAAATATGAAACAGATTATCAATGAACTCTCATAAGACTCCCCCATAGTAAAGCTGACAATATATTTTTCTGATTATTTTAGGAAATGAAATAATTTTGAACTCTCATTTAATATAGATTACAAATGTCCACTGTTTATCAGATGTGTTGCCAGACCCTGTATGAGAGGCAAGGGTAACTATTGTCATGGCCTTGCCTCAAGCAATTTATAATATGGTAGGGAGGGGTTCAGGTCCCAGCAGAGTCTCCAAAA
The DNA here is from genome assembly GCA_963573935.1 of Arctocebus calabarensis. Lineage (NCBI taxonomy): Eukaryota > Metazoa > Chordata > Mammalia > Primates > Lorisidae > Arctocebus > Arctocebus calabarensis. The sequence goes on along the minus strand of CAUYON010127105.1, from coordinate 318 downwards.
AAAAAAAAAAAAAAAAAATATATATATATATATATATACACACACACACACATATATGGTAGGGTGGTGAAAGTAGCACACAGGTAACTATCATTTATAATTGCAATTTAAATTCCTGATGAAGATAAGATTAGATAAGTACAAGAAATAGCAAAGGAACCATTATTACTTTCTCCCTCTTTAAATTATTGTTGTATGTATTAATGTTTATAATTTAAATATTTAGTTCATTGTCCCTGGACAAAATATGATTTGTTAGTCCTAGAAAATTGCTGGTCAATTATGAAAATAACATAAACTTGCATTTAGAAATTGCTA
>CAUYON010127102.1:0-11659 GCA_963573935.1 Arctocebus calabarensis | reverse complement strand
ACAGGGCACGATTCATATACATTCAGAAATATTTTGATCATACTGTTACAGATATCCTTCATGGCATTTCCTTGATCACGTATTAATGAGTTGTATATTTTATTTAAAATTTTTACTTAGAAACAAAGACTTGAAAGATTATGAAGCTTGGCTGGGAATTCATGACATCCACGGAAGAGATGAGAAACGCAAACAGGTTCTAAATGTGTCCCAGCTAGTATATGGACCCGAAGGTTCAGACCTGGTTTTACTGAAGCTTGCTAGGTTAGTTACTTTAGACTTTTTATTTTTAACCTGGACTAGAAACATCAAAGCCCTTTCTTTAGCTGTGTGTCTATTCCTCCTCTCTTGCATAAATTTATCATAAAAGCATATGCCACATGGCTTTTATATATATGCCTATCTATGTCTATGTATGTATGTGTTTGAGTTTGTGTGTACGTAGAGAGTGACAGACTTTTTGCAAAATTTTCAAAAATGAATGAAGTTGAGCTAACAATCTAATTAAGCTGCTTTAAAGCTTAGTGAGCAATTATTTGCTACCTTTAAAAAGTAAAATATAATAAGTAGCATTAGAAATTCTTAATATTACAGCAAGAAATGACTCATTTCTCTACTACCTACTCCAATTTCATCATTACCTATTCGGCATTCCTGTTTTTGAAGAAGCAAGACTATCTTCTCCGTAATGTCACATTCAACACGAACATTACATTTAACTGTGTTCATATGTGTTCCCTCCAGTTGGGAATACTTACCACTGTGTTTGCTCTTTTCAGACCTGCCGTCCTGGACGATTTTGTCAATACGATTGATCTACCTAACTATGGCTGCACGATTCCTGAGAAGACCACTTGCAGTGTTTATGGCTGGGGCTACACTGGATGTAAGTTGGTTTTTGAAAGACGAGGCACAACTTAATTCTTTTTTTAAAGAACGCATTTGTCTTGTTTTTTACTTTTCTCCCCTTTCCCTGTCACTGACTGTTTCTTTTCTGCACCATGTTAGTGATCAACTCTGATGGTCTGTTACGAGTAGCACATCTCTACATTATGGGAAATGAGAAGTGCAGCCAGTACCACCAAGGGAAGGTGACTCTGAATGAGTCAGAAATATGTGCGGGGGCAGAAAAGATTGGATCGGGACCATGTGAGGTAAAAAGGAAGTGCCTTACCAAGGAACATGTCATGGATAACTCAGCTTTTCATTTTTACTTTTTTCTATTTATTTTCCTTAAATCAAAATGATTGCTGATAAGCCTATTGTAAAAGAGAGCAATTGAGAAAAATATCCTTGTGCGTATCTTTAACTAAACAGTAAGTCAACCCAGGCTTTATTAGCACCAGACTATAATGACATTAGTCTCTCAAAAGGAATATTAAGTGAAGACAGCCGTAACTGTCAGGAAAACTGTTCAAACTGAGATATCTCAATCAGTTTGGTAGCATTTTTATGATATTTATATTTTATGATATTTAATATTTATATTTATTTCTAAATTTATCTGATCTTCCTAAATCTCCATAAATAAATTTTATTATTAGTGTTATTAAGCCATAATAGGTTTGGTTTTAAACATTTAAATCTGTTCTTGAGTAAGCTGATGTGTGTGTGTTTGTGTGTGTGTTTATTTAAACACATTCCATTTTTAAGAACCTAAAGGTCAAAGTTTGTGATTTTAAGAGCTTGGACATTTTTATTTGTTAGGCAACTTATTTCAACTTGGCAGTGTTCCTATCCCAATTTTACATAGACAAACTGGTATTTTAGATAGATTTTGAATGTGAGAGACATGTTCTCCAAGCCTTGGAGCTGTGGGATTATGGAATTCCATGGGTAGCAAAGCAAGAAATGAGTTTAATAATAGGAAGTGTTCTTTGATATGTAGGAAAATGCATGACCTAAGTATGGAGCATAAATATGTATTGAAATGTGTATGTTATATACCTTGCCCTGAGATTTTATTCCTGAAGAGAACATGTTTACTAAGGAAGAGTTTTTAGAACTGCTTTAAAATGATATTTTTGGTAACAAATGTATAACCAGTTTCAAATTTGGTGCCTTTTCAATAAATCAGAATTAGTATGTTCATTACCATAAAGGGAAAATGTATTAGGGAAAATAAATAAATCTATATTTCTCTAAAAGCAATTGGAGTTCCCTGAGCACAGAAGTTTGAACAAAGCCCTGTAGGACTGGGCAACTGCTTTTCAAGAATAGCCTTTAATCTGGTTTGTCAATGATACATTTCTCATTTCCACACTTTAGCACTGGAGTATTTTATCTCTTTAGCCCATATTTGTTACTTTTATTTTTATTGATAACACTTGACTTCCAATTGATTCTACCACTTCTTAAAAATGAATTTATTCTCCAGAATTTTTGTTTTAATATATCACACTAACATTTAAATAAACTCACTTAATCAGTGAAAGAAATTTGAAGAAGAAATCTCCCCAATGTTTATAAAATAGCCATAACATCCCATTTAGTGAAAGTCTTCCAATTGAATCACTGGTGCATTTGTTCAACATTAAGTTTTAATACCTATGTGGCATAGTTTATGCAAAGTACCTTGCAATAAACTATTTTTCCCTACTGTTTGATTTTCATAGAATGTCAATGGCTGTCTTCTTTCCACTTGTATCACAGAAGCAAATTTTGCAATGTTTAATTTTATTTCACCATTTTGCTGTTAGGGGAAAATTAAGGTAGTCCTACAAATTCTCCTTCATATAAAGATGTCAAAAGCCGTTCGTTGCATCCTTAGGAGGCTACTTGGCACAGTTGTAATGGTTATATACAACGATATGTATGCTATTTATTTTATTTATTACATATTTATATGCTATCCATTATTTATTGTATTTATTATTTTGTTTATTACATTTATCTATAAATTAAATTATATAGAGATATATGTATATATACTTAACAAAAATCAATCTATTTATTGCTTTCTCATCTATCTGTATTTGATGACATAACAGGGTTATGACACAAGAAATGCCATGAAATCATAGGCTGCTCTCCAAGAAGGAGGTTATAAAATGTAACTATAACTGTATTAAATGCTAATACCACAGTAAGCGGAAGAACCTTCTTTGCTTGGAACAGCGATTTCTAAATAATAAATCGAATTATTTTATTAGCTTCACAGGATTGTTTTGGTTTGGGTTTTTTTTTTTTTTAGACAGAGTCTTCCTTTGTCACCCTAGTAGAGTGCCAGGGCATCATAGCTCACAGAACCCTCTAAATGTTGGGCTCCAGAGATACTCTTGCTGCAGCCTCCCAAGCAGCTGGGACTACAGGCACCTGCCACAATCCCCATATGTTTTTAGAGACGGGGGTCTTGCTCTTGCTTAGGCTGGAAGCTCTATCTCAAACTCACGAGCTCAAGAAATCCACCCACCTCAGCCTCCCAGAGGGCTAGGATTAAGGGAGTGAGCCACTGCACACTGGCCTTCACTACATGTTTTTTATTTAACTAGTTAAGATCATCTTGGGCAGGCTGGGTGGAAGGAAAAAAAAAACTTTAGAAATAAAAAATAATTTAATGCAGTTTAATCATTAAACCTATATGATTACAAGTGGGTTTTGTGCTTGTATTTTTCTCCGTTTTTCTAATTTCTGCATTAAAATATATCGAATATTAGGAGATCAAAATAAATTTAATATATGCCTTATTAAAAAGGTATTAGTAGTTATGTGTTAGTCTGGAAAGCTCACTTTAAAGGCTGAGTAAATATTTTGGAAAAGGCAAGTCATTCTTAAGTGACTATGACATATGATAAAATACTTTGAACTTTGTACTAACCTTAGTCTTCTTTGACTAATTCAATAGCAAGACAAACAGTGGTCTAGTATACCAATTTTTACGTGTTGATATTTCAGTTGCAGTTATTCTCTTTTGTGTATATATGTATCTATGAGATGCCAATATTATTATTATTCTTATGTCTAATAATATTTTGTCATATCTCCTCTCCCTAGGGGGATTATGGTGGCCCACTTATTTGTGAACAACATAAAATGAGAATGGTTCTTGGCGTCATTGTTCCTGGTCGTGGATGTGCCATTCCAAATCGTCCTGGTATTTTTGTCCGAGTAGCATATTATGCAAAATGGATACACAAAGTTATTTTAACATATAAGGTACCACAGTCATAGCTCAAGTAAGTGTGTCTGAAGCATCCACCAATACAGCTCTCTTTTACGTGAAGATTTCAGAGAATGTGGAATTAAAATGTCACTTAAAACAACCTAAGACAACTACTTGAGAGTCGTATTTGTTAAAATACTCATTAATATTTGTGGATGTTTTCTGTTGTTTTGTTTGTCAGTGTTATTTTGTAAATGTTGAAATGAGTTAAGGTACAAGCAAGTGTAGTAACATATTTCCTGAAGATACTTGAATGGATTAAAAAATGCAAAGGTGTAATTGCTGGATGATAAAAGATTTAATGGAAAAGATCAATTAATCTCTCTATGCTGCTTTCCAAGGTTAGTTCATTAATGATGAATAAACCATAAGTTAAATGTTACTTTAACGTCACCAAAACATTTTACAGCTTGAGTCCTTAAATTGTAACACAGTATTAAGTTATAATTCCATTTCAAATGCCATATGTTAGAGTTCATTCATTTCTCCTCACTGTATATCTGGCAATACTGGTACACAAACACATTTAAAAACTACACAATCATGTACACATGTGCAAGCACTACACTTTAAATTGTGGTATACCTAATGTAACCACTAAATATTTTGGAAGTATGTACTTATCATATTTCCTCAAAAAATGGAAATTTCTAAAGACCAGTAGAAGCATTAAAGAAAGATGAAACATCCAAATGACTATTCCATCCTCTGTACATGATCTTCAGATGACCTTCACTGGTTGGCATTTCGGGTACTGTTGTGACCTATAGAGTTAAGTAGCACCTAATGTAGGTGATTACATGTATTTATTGTCCTCATTATTTCATGTAGTTTCTATATCTTAAAGGAAATTGGTCTATTTTTTTCCTTCAATTTTAAGGCCACTGACTTATGCAAAATATTTGCAAATCGGTTTTCCTAAAATAATTCTTAAATCTCAGATAAGTGTTTAATTGAAAAAATTTATAAGTGTTTTGGTCAATAAAAATGTAGCTACATAGGCTAATTCTTAGACTTTCTGCTGTAATTGGTTTCTAGCCCATTTTCTATTTTTAAATTTTTAAAAATATTTAAAAGGAAAAGTTCCATATATGTTCAGAGTTTTGTAAATCATGCATTAAAGAGTATGTTGGAGAATCACGCATGAAAGTATATATCAAAGAAAAAATGAAAATACTTTTCCAAATCTGGAAATCTTCTAGCCTAACATAGCTTTATTCAAGTAAAAGATAAGTTGTAAATGAAAGAATCAGTTTATCTAATCTTTCTATTCAATTATTTTTTTAAAGTAGAGTTGAATTTGCTGAATCAAATATTTTATCAAGATATATTCATTTTATTCTTATTTCCTTTTATAAACTCTGCCTAATGCCATCAGCAGTCAATATTCACTGAAATTTCATATTCTGTGTAACAGTCAAATCATCGTATTTTTTTGTTGTATTTGTCATACTCTGCTATCCAGCATGTATATGTTGAGAAATGGGTCAACAAAGAATAATAGGATAAACTTTACATTTTCACACACTCTTCCTATACATGTTCCTAACATCTTTAAAGAGAATTAATGTGAAATGCTTTGAATCCATTATCCGCATTTCTCAGACTTGGTTCTCTTAAGTGATCTTTGTTAAGGTCAAGTTTCCAAACAATGCCCTGAAAGCTCTTTAAGAAATTGTTCAGTCTGTAGCAAAGCAGTTTTAGGTCTGCTGGAGAGCTTAGTCCACAGAGTATACATGGTAAGGCTCCACATCCAGACGTGTTTACACACAGTGTGCCATATGTTTTGTAACTTGTAGTAGAACCAAAAAGTGATCCACCTAGTTGACGGTCTATTTCATCTTGTCTGATTCTGTTTTTCTTTCCCTTATAGTATACATCATTTTGATGAAAACACATAATCACTTCAAAAGCATATTGGCAAAATAGTAAATATTTGTCATAGTTTCTTTTTGCTGAACCAGCCTGAATTTTGTCACATACTAATATTGGTAAAACATTTATAAAACTAAAATACTTCCTTTGTGTCTTTTCCTTTAAATTTTTGTGGAAAGAGAGAGAAGGGTTACCTACAAGATGCAGCTAACTGTTCAGACATTTTGAACACAGTGTTTTTTATTTTGTTAAAGGGTTAAAAACAACATTAATGCATCATCAAACATGGTGCACAAAGCAATTCTTTGGGAAATTTCCTTCGTGATTAAGGGAAATGGGCGGAATAGACATTGAAAGCCTGATGAATGAGCTCCATGTTCTTTTAGGTGGTAGGACAGGGTGCAATCACGTCTTTATTCTCTCGTGAAACATGCTAATTACTTGGTGTCCTTTCTAAATAAACTAGAAAAAAAAAGTCCAATTTATCCAATAATCCATTTTATTTTGTGTCATGAAAAAAAAGGATCTTTAAATCAGAAGTCTTCAATGCTGTTTCATTTTGGCTGTTCTAACAATGGTTATACATAGTATGCTGTTATAAGCGTGGACATTTTCTGATGTCTACCAGGGATTGAAATGTAAAATTGAAATATTTGTCATAATGCCTCTGCCGTGCAGAAGGGATAATAATCCTTTTGTATACTTCTTTTTAATTTTATTATAAATGTGTAATGATTTTTACCTATTTGCTGTGGGCAGGACCTCAGTAAAATGGTTTATATTGAGTCAATCTCTAGTCTTAACAAGCTCTTGCTTGCTATCTAGGTGTTTCAAACTATGGGAAACATGAGACACTGGAAGGCAAGGAAAATAACAATAATGGCATGTGATAGCAAAATTGTATTTCACTTATTCCTGTGAATATTTCTTGTTGGTACCAATGGTACTGTACAAAGTGAATGTTATAGCCACAACATTCTCTTGAAAAGAACACTGTCAAGAGGTGGGAAATCGCTGTTAGGTATTTTTGTGATGTTTCTAAACTTTAAAAAAAAGAAAGAAAAGAAATACTGGTTTCACAATATAGAGATCACGAGGTAAAGAATTTTAATAAGGTGTCATATGAAAAATTCTTAAATTGATTAACTTGAGATCCAAATAACTGCTTGAAATTAATTATATCCCACATTTACAAACTCATTAGTTCAGAGTAAAAAGGACATAATCTTTGTCTTTTTTAAGCAAATAATTTTTAAATGAATTACTTTTTATGATAAAGTCCAAAGGGCAGTTATCTGTCAATATTCAACTGAGTTTAGAACTAAGACTTTACTAATTTAAAAAGAAAGTTAAAGTTTTCTGGATCATAAAAATCTTGACAGTGTAACTTTTAAGTAGGTTCATTTCCATTTGCACAGAAAGTTTCTATCTTTAGGAAACTGAAAGGGAATACTGTGGATGTTATGACTGTTTTGTGTGTAAATAGGAAATTGATAAACTGCCTATTGTGTGGTATAGCTGGATGCTTACCCAAAAAAGGGAACACTGTGGTTATGACTTGTATTATAAAGTCTCTGTAGTTAATAAAGTTGTTATTTTTATAACCATGATTGTATTATTATTCTTAATAATAATAAAATATTTTATCACAATGTTTCTCTTGTCTGTTACATACACGGGTATGATTGTGTTTGTCCTAGGACTTTAATGCAAAAAACAGCAACAACAGTGGTTTCATTGACAGAAATTAGGCATTCTTGTTGTAAGAAATCTCTTATAACTTGTTTATAGAACTAAGACAAAAATCATTCTTGTATTCCAACATCTATCCATGGAAATCTAAGTGGTCTAAGATAAACATTTAATCTTTGTGCATTTTACCTTGTTCCACTATAAAATAATATTATTTAGTTATTATTCCTATTTGTCCCAGAATACTTGTATGCTTTACTTTCCCAACATGTACAAAGGGTTATATAAATTATCACCTAATTTCTTTTCTTGTCTCCCTATATAATATTTAAAAAAATATGGTGATTTAAAATTATCCAATTATTCATTTGGGGGTATTTCTTTAAAATATACATCAAATTCAGAATAAGTAAATACAAATCGAATGGATTCATCTGACTCAGATTGGAAGAACTAATCATCAATGATCTAAACAAAGAGAGCGTGATAACAACATTGATTATTTCAAATTGTTTTATACTGCCTCTCCCCTTAAAAGATTGCTATCCTAATTATTCTGGCATAGATGGTGATCTTAAGTGGTGATTAATGTATCTAATTCCATAGCCCATATTAAAATATCTGATTTTTTAAAAAATTATGATTAAATCAATATATGTGTATGTGTTCTATATATCCATATTTTATGGTGACAATAAGAATATTTTAACTGTATACTGTTTATTGTTCTAAATTTTCATTTTTCCATGTTTTCTAGACTTATATTCCATCCAAACTTATGTTCTGCTATTTTACGTAGAATAGTCCAGGAAAGCCTCTTTAAGATATGATATTTAAATAGGATTCTTGACAAAGAGAGAGAGAGAATAAATATTGAAGGCCTGATCATTACTATTAGGAAACTATCTTTTTGGTTTCTTACTTTTTACTCCTCTAAATTGTGATGCTCTATTTAATCAGTATTTGGCAATGTCCAAGTAGAATCAATGTGGTCTGCCCCACTTCTATGTTTTAGTCTGGGATTTACGTCCTCATTCTGTGTTATTATTCTTCTACATAAGCACCAGCTTTAACCTATACAGTCTTAAAGCAATTCCACTGAATGACAAATCTTTCATGTAAAATTCACATTAGAAGTTTTGTTCTAGACAGCGTATATTTTTCTTTCATGTCTTGCATTTACGAATAATCTCAATTGTATATGTTATTTAGGAAAGTTGAAATTCAAAAGTAACTTCACGATAAAAGTAATATTTGTAGTAATTAGGGCAGAGTTTGCAATAGTGAATAGTGTGTTACTGCCTAAGGCACATACTTTGCCGCATTCTGCTTTATTTTTAATGTGTCATCACCTCAAGTCAGTTTGAGCTCCTTGGAAACATCAGCCTATCTTACTTTTGTATTTGTACATCATTCTACACAGTGCTTCACACATAATGGTACCCAATATATATTATGTAATTATTAATATTCTATAATTCACTCTCTTTGTGAAGGCTTATCAATGTTAACAGATTGTAATTCTTACAAAACTTTTGCAACCCTCACTGAAGATTAAGAATTTTAGGATTTTTAATTTAATTATTTAGCTTTGAATTCGTAAGTGGGGCTATTTGAAAATGGTTTGTTGTATTCCATATGCTAGACCGTGCATCTGGAAAAAATGGGAATTATTTACTTTACAGAGTTTATATATCAGACGGTGCCAAAATAATGTATATGCAACATTTTTTCTTTTCTTAAAATGTATATATACATATATATTTTGTACCCTCTGTATTCATGTTTGTAAACATAAATAAAAGTAGTTATTACAAAATAAAAGTGGAAAATTGGATTTTAGTTTGCTAATGGATAAAGGTATTTACTTTGTCAAACAAATGCAGTGTAGATTATGCTGGTGAACATTTTCCCATCTGGGTTTCTTCTATGAAGGGTTGATGTCACAACATTGAAGGAGAAGGGCTCATATAAACTATTGCAAAAATAACCTAAGTCAACAATAGTCCCCTCATTACTTAAGAGCAAATATGCAATCTGCTGTGCTTTGAGGAGTTTCACAATACTGTTACTTAATGAATAAAATGTTTCCATCTGATGAATTTTCTTAATGCAGAGAAATCAACCTAGGTAGCATGTTCCAATGAAATGAGATGGACAAAGATAGATGGATTTTACTATTAATTTTCCCTATGTTTTTTAAAGGTTTACAAAGAGATTGCTTAGTTTCCAGACTTTGCATTAAATTAAAATCCAAATGTAGTAATAGTTTAGACTGTATCACTGTGTCCTGAAACAAAGAACTTATATCCCATAGAAGAAAAATAATGAATGATTTAATATATGGAAAGTTCACTCTGTAAAATGACAAAAGTGGTTAAAGATCTCTAGCAAAGAGAGATCTTAAATCAATTATGATTTAATTTTTTGTTGTTGTCTCAAGAGTCATTCTGAGAGGAAGAGAGCACTGGTTAAGACAGTAGGAATTTGTAAAACAATGAAATTGGCATTTCAGCTAGATAGTGTAGGAACCAGCCCCTACTTTTCATTGTAAAAGCTCTAGAATGCCCATCGACCCACGAATGGATTAATAAATTGTGGTGCAATTTTTTTTAACTTTGTCTATGTCATTGATTTTGCATTTTATTGTTCATAAAAATCATATTGTTACAGGAAGACAAGGCCCAAGGGAGAGAAAGAGCACCCAAACACCACGTTTATAAGAAGAAGGGCTTTATTCACCAGCTGGAAGCTTACAGCATAGAAAAATTCCAAATGGCTGCGCTCCCTGTCTAGCTTGATCTTTCCCTTTTTATTGACAGTCAAGAAGTTCCACACTACAGGTACCCTTCTCGTTGGCCCCTAAAGACAATCAAACGGGAGACGCTATTCCAGCCCCTATAGCACTACAAGATTTTGGAAATTTCCAAGTTCCAGGAAATTAAGTTTACAAATTCCTAAGGGCTGAGTCACCATGGAGAGGACCCTGCAAGTGTATCCTTGTGGTCTCCTTGAGAAGACCTGTTCTCCCAGACCTCACCCTTCTGGGTATCCTCTCTCACTGCGATTGGGCTTTGGAGTTTGCTCAAGCAGGGGCTTCTTACATAGTTCTGAGGTTGCTAATGCTTTCAGATGACTTTCCCAGTGGTCTAGGGAGCTACTACCATCTTTGAATTCACGTCCACTTATGCTTAAGTGAGATATGGGCATCGAACATCAAAAGATCTATGTGCCTCAGCCCTATTGAGGGGCAGGCTTCTCTTTCACCATCTCCTGCTCCTGAGAGTAAATGCACTACCAGTAGAGAAGGATCAGTTGGCCTATAACAGAGAACTGCAAGTTAGAAATAACACAAAGTAGGTGGTGCCTGTGGCTCATTGAGTAGGGCACCGGCCCCATATACCGAGGGTGGTGGGTTCAAACCCAGCCCTGGCCAAAATGCAACAAAAAATACCTGAGCATTGTGGCAGGCATCTGTGGTCCGAGCTACTCAGGAGGTTGAGGCAAGAGAATCACCTAAGCACAAGAGTTGGGGGTTGCTGTGAGCTGTGACACCACGACACTCTACCGAGGGCAACAAAGTGAGACCCTGTCTCTAAAAAAAATAAAAAAATTGGGCAGTGCCTGTGGCTCAAGGAGTAGGGCGCCAGCCCCATATACCAGAGGTGGCGGGTTCAAACCTGGCCCTGGCCAAAAACTGCAAAATAAATAAATAAATAAATAATAAATAAATAAACACAAAGTGCATGTGGGAGCCATAGCTGTTGCCACAGAAGGGAGAGGTACCCATCTAACAAAGAATTCCAGAGTTTCAGCCCACTTCTAAGCTTCCAAGTTTTTCACCCAGTGCTGTGCCCTGGCATCATGCTAGGAGACAGCCAAGAAGGAAAAGGTGGATGAGGTTCCTCATGGAGGGAGGGCACAGGTCCT
>CAUYON010127096.1:0-22138 GCA_963573935.1 Arctocebus calabarensis | reverse complement strand
GTCTCAACTTAGAACAAGGAACCATCTCGGGAACCTCCCTGAAACCAAAACTGATCATATTTTACCACTGGAGATTAGAAATATTCTTAACTGTAGGCAGGGAAAATGAGATAGGGCTTCTAGACAGCACTAGCCTACAATAAAAAAAAAGTAATTGAGCTTACTCATTGCATTTTCTTTTCTTTTCTTTTTTTTGAAGTTCAAAGTTAATTATTCCAAGAGATTATTCCTTTGTCAGTAGCAAATGGGTATAGAAATCAAGAAGAACAAATTTATCTGTCTGGTATTTTTCCACTCACAAAGCACTGAAGTCAAGACCACAGACTCTCTGCCAGTTATTTTAAAAAGTAAATTTTCCCCAGTAGTTAAGAACTTAGTCAGCATTCATATTTTGGTTTCTAAATATTATTCTTGACTGAAGAAAATTGGGGGTTCTTGGGAAAATGGCCACTGTCTATCTTCCTGACATGTCACTTCACCTAGAGTGTAAGAATTTTATCATGGCACACTTCCACTTTCCCCTCCCAGATACCTTCTTATTTTGCTAAGTAATAAATTATCTCTTAAAGAGATTTACATATAAGTAAAAATGTTAAATATTTACTCATGCAGTTACCACTTCCAATATTTATTATTCCTTTTTGTATATCATATCTGCAACTGGTATTATTTTCTTTCTACCCAAAGGACTTCTTTTAACATTTCCCATAGTACAGGACAAATCTGCTGGTAATAAATTATTTCAGCTTTTTATGTTTGTAAAAATCTTTATTTTGCATTTACTTATAAAACATATTTTTGCTGACATAGAATTCTAGATTGACAGGGTTTTTTCTTATCAGTACTTTAAGAATGTTTTTCCATTCCTCTTTTCATATGCATTGTTTCTGACAAGAATTCTACTATCATCTTTATCTTTGTTCTTCTGTTACTGCTTCTCTCTCCCTCTGAATTGTTTTTCATGAATTAGGAATATTTGAATGTATGGAATCTTTTTGGGGTGCTTTGGGTAGCAAAGTTTTAAGACTTTAGATTTTGAAACTGCCAATGCTTCGCTTCCTGTCTGGCCTCCATGTGACACACGTGGCTTCTTCTTGTCTGTCAGGACAAATGTTTCTGTCCTCCCTTTCTCAGGGATCATACTGAAAATCAAGCAAATAAAAAAATAAATTAAATGTTTGGACCTCAATCTTATGAAAAATCTTAGGTATTTTTCTCAGTCATCCTGGTAAGCATTGTCCTTTTACCTCTTACCTTTATTTCCAAGTCAATCAACGCACCTCTATCTTTCTACTTGTTTGTAAGAAAAGTGGCACCAACTAATACATGTCTTTCAGAGACACTTAATATTGTCTTAAATAAGATTACATATAAAATTATGTATATGTATTTGTATTTTTTAAATATATAAAGGTAATAATAAAGGTACTACCCCAATAGAACCCATCATTAAATTTGTCATTCATTTAGAACTTATTGTATGCAGTTTTCTAGTTTGTCTAATTCAGTTATTTAATAAGTATAATTCAGTTGAAGTCAACCAATATTGTCATAATTACATTAGAGATGAAGGAGTGGAGGTTGGAGGAGTTAAATAAACTCTCCATATTTACATAGGCGTTAAGAATCAGAGTCAGACCTTAACTGGAATCTACCTAACCCTTGATTTTATACCCTTCTATTGTTCATTGTTGACTTGTAGAAGGCTGATCACATTTCCCACTGTCAAAATTATTTTTCCTTTTTCTCTCTCATCATCTATTTGGGATATAATTTGTTAATCTGTCATATACTAGAAGAAAACATTAGAATCTCAAAGTTAAAGTGAATAATGTTCAAAAAATAGATTGCTCAGTCAGCACATCACCAGGGGAGGAAAGAATACTATTGTTTCACGTATGCATGTGAGCAGAAGCCCTGGTGGTTCTGCCCCCCAGATCTGAGGGGGTCTTTCAAGTAATAAGCTCACTAAGGAACTAGGACAGTTTACAAAGCAGAGGGTCTCTGCCCTTCTCTTCTCAAAATCTTTCCTGCTGTTCCCATCATAACAAATCTTCCCTTCTCATCATGGACCAGACTTTTCAGGGAGAAGCTCAGACCTCCCCAATTTTTCTAAAAATGGAGAAGACTGCTCCTTGTCTGAATGACTCCTATAAGTTATCAAAAGGAATGGTAAATCGATCAACTTTGTAGTTAGACTGGTTGGGTTGAAATTCCAGTAATGTAACTTGCCAATAACTTGATACCAGGCAAGCAAATGAAACTCTCCAAACCCCACTTTCTTCATCTATATAGTGATTATAATAATAGGATCTGCCTTTTAAGTGCTAAGAGATAATTGAGGTGAACTCCTTAGGACCATGCCTGGCCTAGGTCTCCAGGAAATGCCAGATTGTATTATAAAACGCCAGCTCTCCAGGTCTCAGTTTTCCCTTTTATACACAAGGAGATAGAATGACTCTCAGGTGCATCCTGGGACCGAGCTAACTGCCCACAGGGAAGATATTGGCTGCTGACTGATGTGGATTGTGCTCTGGGGAGAGAGATACAGGATCAGATTGTGACTGTTTATCTCTAGTTTCATTCAGAAGGGCCAACCTTATAGGCATCCTTTGGGTTTTTTTTCATGAGCATCAAGGCTGGTAGAGTTATTTTGGCAATTACTTATGTGAGCCCAGCGAGACAGCTATGGGGCCAGAGATAGAAAAAAGGCCAAGGACAGGGATGAGAACTGTAGAGACTTGTACTGGAGCATGCCAGGAAGATTTGAATATTTCAGTGATGGAAAATTTTAAGGATAATACAGCAGGCTTCAAAATTAGATTTACCTTTTTTAGACCTTAAGAACACTTTAAAATTTGTTCAGATGTTTAACAAATATTTATTGAGTATTTTCAACTGCTAGGCAAGGCACTAGAAATACAAGAAAAAATTAAGACAAAGTTTTCAACCTCATCTGGCACATCTTTTCATGAAGGAACAAATAAAAAGTAAACACAGAAATAATTACAATACAATATAGTAATGTTTATATTACATAGTTCTATATGTAGGTCACTTAATCCAGCCTTGACATATGAGAAAGCTCTAGAGGAGGAAAGATATGTTGGAATTACCCAGGTGAAAGAACAGGAAAAACCATGTACCTCAAATATGCAGTTCAGTGTTGCTAGAATGGATTTACAGGGGTCACGGCTGGAGGAGAGAGTTGAGCTTCTTGTGGTGGTCCCCTCGAATCACACTTGTGTAGCAATTCTGAACAAATTCTAAGCCCCTCTTGGCTTTCTGGGCCTCAGTCTCCTTCTCTCTGCCCGATAGGGCTGCAGTCAGGACAAAGGGTGGATGTGGGAAAGCACTTGGCCCAGAGTTAAATATTAATTTGTCCCCCTTCTGCTCCTCAGTCTCAGCTACTCAGAGCTGCTATTCACCGGACCATTACTGATTGAAAATGGTTCAGAGAGAGTCTGATTCTGGCCAAATGTCTGTCAAGACCCACCTTCCTCACCTATAACATGTCATGGGGAATGGAGCTGGATGTCCCCTAGGATCTGCCACAGCTGAGGTCTAGAGCGAGTGTGGTTTCTAGGGACAGTCTAACTGTCCACGCCACCTGCTCAGCTTGCTCACCACCAGTGTCCCTTTGCTTTGCAGGAGGACTTCCTGCCACTGGAAACTGCAGGTGAGTCCCTGCTGCTAGTGCTACGGACATTTCCATGACTGACTTACCCCTAAGTCGGGGACACGGAATCACCTGTGTCTTAAACAGATTTGAAAAGACTTCCTTTTTACTTTTTCACATTCTTACAAAATCCAAAAATGTGATCAGAAGGCTGCTTTCATTCATATTTGGGAATGATACTTAATGCCTACTTACACAAGAATGCATGTTATTTTTTATCTGCGTTTATTTATCTGCTTCCTTAAATGTGTCCAGTATAGCATTGACCACGGCCATCTTCATGACGTCGTCCTTTATAGGGCTACGTCTTATAATCCCCTCCTTCCTCGCTCCTCCACTCATCCACTCATTTGGAAACAATCATTGAATGCCAACAGTGTTCAATTCACAATATTAACTGCAGAAGGAAATAAAATTGGGGGAATGATACCCTCATGGTATCTTATGGGAAAGTTAGATTATTTTAATATGAGGTAGGTAATTGAAAGGAAACTTTTTTTTTTTGAGACAGTCTTCCTATGTCGTCCTCAGTAGAGTGCTGTCGCGTCACACCTCACAGTAACCTCCAACTCGTGGGCTTAAGTGATTCTCTTGCCTCAGCCTCCCAAGTAGCTAGGACTACTGGCGCCCACCACCGGAAGAGTCCAAGTAATGTCCCTGAGCTACAGGCCCTGAGCCAAAAGAAAACTTTTTTAAAAAAGATAAAGTAGGGGGGCACCTGTGGCTCAGTGAGTAGGGCGCCAGCCCCATATGCCAGAGCTGGCGGGTTCAAACCCAGCCCCAGCCAAAAACTGAAAAAAAAAAAGACTAAAAAAGATAAAGTTCATGTTCTGTGAGAATGCAGAATCATAGGAAGAGAAACAGCAGAGCATGTCACACAGAGGAGAAGGGCATGATCCTCCTTTCTCTTCAAAGGACTTTGCAGCTCTGATATCTAGGAGAGGCAGGATGTCACGCCAAGCTGCCATAGACAAGGACGAGGGGAACAGAGGCCAGTGGGAATGGTGTGGCTGCACCCCACAGTGGTTACGGCCAGCAGCTGTGGCTTAGCTGGCAGTGATGGAAGACATCAATGCTCTCTGGTGAAACTCAGCTCCCACGGTGTTAGAATTTAAGAGTAGGAGAGACCACAGTGACCTAGTAGTGTTATCTCCAGAAATGGTGGTAATAGTAGGTATCAGCCCAGGCTAATTTTTTTTTTTTGAGACAGAGTCTTACTAAGTCACCCTTGGTAGAGTGCTGTGGCATGGCAGCTCACAGCAACCTCAAACTCTTGGGCTTAAGTGATTCTCTTGTGTCAGTCTCCCAAGTAGCTGAGATTATAGGTGTCCACCACAACACTCAGCTATTTTTTGGTTGTAGTTGTCATTGTTGTTTGGCAGGCCCGGGCTGGATTCAAACCCACCAGCTCCAGTGTATGTGGCTGGTGCCTTAGCCACTGAGCTATAGGTGCTGAGCCCCAGGCTAATGTTTTAAATGCATGTGAGACTTTCCCCGGACTCCTAGAAATACTTATTATTCTGCGAGCCCTTTGTGTATCAATGTTTAATTTTTATGTCTTTGAAAATAATTTTAAACATCAGTGAATAGGGATTTTTATGGGCCTTGACTGTGTGGCCTTTGCCTCTGACCTTGCTTCCCCGCCTGCCCAGGCCTCCTCTAGCTGCACACTCCTGACGTTTTCTCAAGGAAGCTGTGCTGAAGCTGCTGTAATATTTTACAAGAATCATGCTGGGCTTTGTGACTACTGATTTCTTTGAGACTCTGTGTAAATTACAAATACTTCTTATCCATTATCTCTTCCCCTCTGTCACAGCTACAGTCCCCACGAGTGCCAGGTACCTCCCTTGTCCAGACCTTCCAGAAGAGACCCCCAAGAGCCTACCCACCAGGAGTCAGTAACCCGCCTGCAGCTGCAGCCAGTGTGCACCAGTGGTGAGGATAGAGGGCCTCAGCGGTGAGGGAGGAGGGGTTGAGCAACAGCCCACAGCCTGGCCACTATTTAGAAATGGCATTCCTGGCATGAGCTTGGGGATAGAAGATGGCTACGAATTTGGAGGGTCTGGAGTGTGGCAACTACATGTCCTCTTCTTTTACAGTAATTCCTGAAGATAGCAGCATAGTTTATTCCCAGATCTGGAGCTTCAAACATACATCAGAAAACTCAGGTGAGATACTTTTTAGATAAGCAGGGGTGAGGTGGCAGTAGGTTATTCCATCCAGCAACAGGTCTTGGATCATAGTCATCTCAAACACCAGTCCAACGTGGAAGGCATTACCTGCACCTCCGGCTGCCAACCACATCGTCACCCGTTCCCTGTCCTCTGCCCATGTTGCCATCCTGCCACCATTACCCCACAGGACCTGAGGACAGACACCAACTATTTCACTAACATACCCATCAGCATATACCTCCATGCCCTCTGAAATATTTTTCAAATGAAGGAATAAATAATCTGAAGTGGAGACAATTGTAATCCTTTTAACTGGTCTCTTTATTTCTAGTCTTGTTCTCCTCCAGCCTTTCAACTGTCGGTTCACAACATAACCCCTTTGAGACAGACAGTGATTGCCTCGCTGAACCGTCTCCACAGCTCACCCCTGGCCTCCCTCGGCACTCTGGCAGCTCCCCCACTCTCTGCCTTATGTCCTCTCTGGCTTCTCCCCCTGTCCCCGTGCCAAGTGAAGTGGGGCACCTCTGCTGCATCCTCCAAGAGGACCTCCACGGAGGCCAGTGGCAGGTGGAGGGGCAGGTGCTCAGCTGGGACAAGCAGAGGAGCAAGCCAGAAATCGTCATGAAAGTCTCTCTGAGCCTTTGGTGGAAGGGGAAAGGCTTTGTGTTTAATGCGGAGGGCAATTTTCTGTGAGGGTTTGGAAGAATTCAGCAGAGGAAGCAGTCAAGAGCTGAGCCCAGAGGTGAAGAATGGCTCGGAGTATATTGTGAGGAAGCTGTAAGTTGGAATACATTTGCTGCCCACAATCTAATAATTTTCTTTGCGGCTCCCATCTGACAGCAAATCCACCAACTATGCATCGGGAGGACAAGGTGGGTCGCATTGCCTGGCTTTCTTTCCTCTCTGCCCTTCCATTCCTGTATTCAGGTATTCACCATTGTGCTTTCTTCTCTAGGAACTTGAAATCTTTTATTCAGAGTTGAAGGAGGTGCCCCACAATGACTCCACAGGGCTGGCCTGCAGTAGAGGCCGGACCTCTGAAGCTGATACAGGAAACTATGAAAATGTTCTATGTGCACCTCCAGCCTCCGACCACTAGCCCCGTACCCAGCGTGTCTGCAGAGACCCGGGGAGCAGCCTGTGCCCTTGCCCTGTTCTCTGCAACCACCCTCCTTCTCGCTGTCCAGACTCTGCCTCCCAACCTGAGATGCAGCGTGGGGGGCTGCACACAGGTCTGCCATTCTCCCACATGCCCGAGTCTTGGTGTTCTCTGGGATCAGCTTCTGGGCCAGCACTGCATTCCCTTCCCAGGGAAGACGCGTGGCAGGGCGGAAGGGCCCTCAGCACCCAGGGCTGTGAAATAGAGGAGAGAGAAACAAGCTGTCTGAGACCCCTATCATGACCATTTGATCTAAGTATAATCAGAAGATCTTAACATGCTATCTCTGTATAAACACTTTGTTCTAAATATTTCGTTTCCATTTCTGGGTAGCTAAAAATGGAGTTGCTGATGTTTTGCTGTATATTGCTATCAAATTAAAAACAACCAAAACAAGGTATAGAAAAAGATCTTAAGATGACTCTGCCTCAAGTGCATTTTTATACTTGTGGGAGACATTCTCAACCAAATCCACATTAGTTATAATGAAAAATCACCTCAATGTTTCCTTAAAGTCTCTGCAGTCTGGTTTAATGTATGACCTTATGTGCGCAAAGAATGGCATTAGGTGCAATCTTTGCTTTGTGACATTGCCTAATCATTTTCCATGCACGGCCTAGTTTTTATTCTTATGCACACTCATTAATCCCAGAACAATGGCCAACTTCATCTGCATGGTGTCTCCTATCCCATTCCTCTCACTCACTCCATCCGAGGAAAAATTGAGAAATGTCTATTCAGATAACTTCCTAAATTTTTAATCAGATTGTTTGAGGTTGGGGGTGTTGTTTAGTTGTTTGAGTTTCTCTCACTCTGCACATTGTCTTTTCATTCTGTTGATTATTTTCTTTGCTGTGCAGAAGAGTCTTAGCTTGATGGAATCACACTTGCCTTTCTTCTTCTTCCTTTTTTTTTTGCCTATACTTTTGGGGTCTCATCCATAAAAATCTTTTCCCAGACAAGTGTCTTGAGGCATTTCCTCTGCGTTTTCTCCTAGTAGTTTCATGGTCTTACATTTTAAGTCCTTAATCCATTTTAAGTCGATTTTTGGTTGTGGGGAGAGACAGATGTTTAGCCTCATTCTTCGTAGATGAGCATTCAAGGCCACACATTCTCCCCAACATTGGTTTGCCTGTGTCTCACAAAGTCTTGTCCTCATCAGTATAGTTAGATTTAAGTCTTCCATTTAATTCTTTATTTTTCGTATTCCTCTGATTTTTAAAAATCCCCCTCACATAGGGTGGCACCTGTGGCTCAAAGGAGTAGGGCACCAGCCCCATATACTGGAGGTAGTGGGTTCAAACCCAGCCCAGTCAAAAAAAAAAAGAAAAAGAAAAAAATCCCCCCCACCTTCTTCTAGACTATTTGTGTATTTTTAGTATTTTGTATGGTTCAAAATAATTTGTAATACTCATGATTTTTTTTTCTTTGGCTCATTAATTATTTTAAAATGTGTCATTAATTTCCAGGATTGGGGATTTTTCTAACTACTTTATTGGTAATGATTTATAATTTAATTACATTGTACTGGGAGAATATGCTATTACTTTAATCCTTTCAGATTTGTCAGCATTCATTTTATGGCAGAGCATATAGTCAATCTATGTGATACACAGTGCACACTTGAAAATAATGTATATTCTACAATTTTATAATACCATGTTCCATACATATCCATTGAGTCAAGGAAATGGAGAGCATTGTCCAAATTTAAAAGTCATATCCCTGGGTCACTCAGTCTGGAGAGTAGCTTCATTTTCGAAAGATGGATATGGAAAAAAGAATAAATAGAACAAAATATTCATTTTTTCTGTGGTACACACTTAAAGTAGAAAAATCTTAATATGCAAGGCATAAGTAATGCCCTGCTGATAAATAAAGACACATACATAGTATATATCAAGAATTATACTAAAAGTAGACCTTCCTGGCTGATCCTGCAATCCCTTTACTAGGTATCTGCCCCAAAAGAAAAAATCATTTTACCATAAGGATATTTGCACTGTAATGTTTATAGCAGCTCAATTTGCAAAGATGTGGACACAATCCAAGTGCCCAGCAACCCAGGAATAGATTAATAAACTCTGGTGTAGGTATACCATGGGATACTATTCAACCATAAAGAAAGATAGAAACCTTGCATCTTTTGTGTTTACCTGGATGGATTTGGAGAAAATCCTCCTAAGCAAAATATCACAAAAATGGAAAAACAAGCATCCAATGTACTTAATACTAATATAACTAGTAGATGAACAACTACATACCCACACAAGAGAAAAACACATTTAAGTTCAAGAAGGGCATCCAATGTACTTAATACTAATATAACTAGTAAATGAACAACTACATACCCACACAAGAGAAAAACACATTTAAGTTCAAGAAGGGAAGAGGAGGAGAGGGGAGGGCATTTGGCGTGCTCTCACCTACCAGGTACAATGTAGGGGTATCGGCACACCTCCTGGGTGAGGGGCTCAACTACAACTGGGACTCTACCTTACAAATGCAAACAATGTAACTAATTGTATGTACCCTAATTTTATCTGAAATGAAAAAGAGAAAAGAAGAAGAAAGAATTATAACTGAATGCAGTTCCCTGAAATGAGCTTCAGTTTCATCTTCCTGCCATTCCTTTTGTAGGTGAAATCATATTTGCAAACTATTCTGTTCCTGACAGTTGTAAATTCTTCTCTCTCCTTGAAGGGGTCTACCCAAACGAGCTACTGGATCTTTGCCCTCCTCTGTCAATGACTAGTATGATTCTTCTTTAGCAACTGCTGTTCTCCAGCCCTCAGCCCTCAGGCCTGCTTTACATGTGGGTATGAGGCATCAAAGAAGAGCACAGGGAAGTAGTCACAAAAGGAGGAAGCAGTGGTTAGTGGCCTTCTGAGAAAGTTCTCAGAGGTTACAACAAGCTGAAAAGAGCGGAAAATTAACAGTTCTGTGCCAATCTCTGGTTTCTCCTTTTTGGCAGCTCCAAGCAGAAGAAGAAAAAAAAAAATCTGTGATTTCTTTTGTGCCTTATTCCTGATTCCAGCCCTGGCTGGCTCTCTGGCAGGTGCACAGGAGACTCCTCAGCACCTGCCCATACCCCTCCTAACAGGAGACCCTGTCACCTCGGACCAACTCTGTGGGCACATTCACCGCCACTCATTCTGTGTGACCAGGACCTGCCCTAAACAGTAACACTGTGTGGGTCATAAGAGATTCTCACTTAGATGTGAGTCCTCCCTGTGACTCTAACTCTGAATCTGGGAATGCCTCTCAGATGTCTGGTTGATTTGTTACCCTCTATGTAAAAATACCTATTCGCTGTACGCTTTGCCTTTCCTCCAAAACAACCTCTGATGTTGTTTCATAAGTCATAGTCGTGATGCCTGTAGCGTCCTCTCAGCCACTCACACATTCCTACCAGGGCACCTACACTTTTCTCTAAGAGATAAAAGCACCTTCTGGGTCCTTGTGTGTGAAGCTCTACTTGCTTTGTGGCCGCCCGAGACTACATGTGTTTCTAAGTCCCCCAATAAATCACCTGCCAACAAAGGGAATTTGTCTGCCTCATTCTTGAGTTTCTCAGTTTCTCCCATGGTGGGGGTTGCTTTGCATATATGGTGGCTTCAAAAAACACCCTGTCTGCTGAGAAGTGCCTGTGAGGGAGAGAGAAGAGAGTATCCAGGGTAAGGGCAGGTGTTATACCGGCTGTTGATGAAATAGTATCTGTGCCATAACTCTCCTGATAAGCTGCCTTGCCATGGAGCCTTGTGCGTAAAACAAATACGCACAAGAGGGATTTTCCGGATAAATCTATGTTCTGTGTCCAGAATAAAGTAACATCGTATTAGCATCATCTGTTTTCACTATTCAACCCTGCCATTTTTCAACTTCAGGTTCACTAGGCCCCTCCGATGTTTCTCCACAGAAACTCCTTTTGTCCCCTGGTACCTGACGGAGAGAAAGGGCCTTGTGCTGATACAGGAAGAAGAAGAGCCTTGTTCTTCATGCCAGTTTAAATCCACTGAAAGCAGATATTGCTCATTTTTTAAAATAAAATATTAATAGTACCGTTTTGGGAGCAGGGCCATGGACTAACTTACGTAACCAACTGTAAAAATGAGAATTTCTTATAAAGGAAAAGGAATGGGTTTTCTAACACCAGGCAGGAAGGTCAGAATCAAGCTGAGTGAGAAGGCAGGGTGTGGGGTGGTGGTTGGGAGCCTGGGAACCGCCCCGGCCCTGCTTGCAGACAGACTCCTCACGTACCGTGGGGCCCTTGGACAAGCTATCCCTCTCGTGCCTTAGTTTCCTCATCTGCAAAACAAAAATGGTATCTGATTCTTAAAATTTGGGGGTGGATTAAAGGAGTTCACATAAGCAAAGAGCTTGGAACTCTGTCTGAAGTGTACTAACCGCTCAAATGTTAGTTATTTCCTCCGCTGCTGTTGTCTGTTTCGTCCTGTCTGCCCACGTAACTTGATTTCTATTGGGTTTCTTTCATAGTATTTGCTGCTCTCCGAATTATCTTGTTTACCTAATAGTTTATTTGTAGAACATGCCGGTGTCTAAGTTTTTCACACCCTCAGGAGAGGGAGGGCCAAGCATGCTGCTGCGTGCCTGCCTTGCTGGTGCTGACAGCTCTCACCTGTTTCTGACCCAGCCGTCTCAGCACCTCTGCTCTGAAAGCAGCAGGGTTTGTCTCCAACACCCAGGGCTGTTTCTACCTGCAGAGATAAAAGCCAGGCTTCTCAGCCCACGCAGGGGAACACAGTGAACCTCAACTAGGAAACCAAATTAATCGAGATTAACTTGATTTCAAGCAAGACTGAGCAGACAGCCACACACAATGCCTGATGTCCACCCTCCCTGAAGGATTTCCTTCTCCATTTTCTTTTCTTTTCTTCTTTTTCTTTTGAGACAGAGTCTCACTACGTAGCTCTTGGTAGAGTGCAGTGGCATCACAGCTCACAGCAACCTCAGACTCTTGGGCTCAAGTGATTCTCTTGCCTCAGCCTCCCAAGTAACTGGGACTACAGGTGCCCACCACAATGCCTGGCTATTTTTTGTTACAGCTGTCATTGTTGTTTAGCTGGCCCAGGCCAGGATCGAACCCAGTACCCTCGGTGGATGTAACCAGAGCCATAACCACCGTGCCACAGGCACCGAGCCTCCTTCACCATTTTCTTTCAGGAACACTCCTGACTGGGGTTGCAGTGAGGCAAAGGTCCACTTCCAGTAGTTGCCAGCGTATTGTACAAAATCATCCGTGAAACACGCCCTAGATTTTCGTTAATCAGTCATAAGGAATTTTATAATATAGGAGGTTAAAAATGTGAACAGAGGGAGAGGAGGGAATGAAGCGAAAATCGGTGCCTTGGCAGTCTGAGACGCCTACTCAGACAACCTGCTAGTGCGTGCTTACACTGGTCTTTTAAAATGTTTCTTTTTTCAGATGGATTGCTGCTGTTCACGCTCCACCTGGCATCACCAGGTGACCGGCAGCCACTGTTGGGTCCTTTCTTCTTCCTCAGTTTCCTGGGGAAGTCACCCTTTTCTGGGCCTCCCCAGTCCCTCTGCTGTTCTTCCCAGGCTCCACAGTAAAGGCACATCTTCCTCTATCTCACCCTGACCTTCTCTGCTGGTGCCCACTGTGTCTTTTCATTAGCCTCTTTCATCTTCTTTTTCATGGTCTAGTAGGACACCTGCTCCCCTGGCTTCAGAGATCACTCACATCTCCAAGTCTGTGTCTGCTCCCCACACCCTCTGCTCAGCTCGCTGCTGGCCACCTCCACTGGCCTCCCATCCAGGTGCCCAGTGCCGCACTCACCTTCATCCTCCAACCTACACCAGTGTCCTGTTCTCAGTCAGTGGCCCTATCCAGAAACCTGGCTCCATCCTCTGTTCCCTCCTCTCCTGACTCCCAGGGAAAGTTGATCCAGTACCTACAGTGGGATCCATTGCTCATGCAAAGATTTGTTTTATTGTCATGATCTTAAGAGTGAGGAAAGGGTGAAACTTCAGCTCTTTCCAGCACTTATTGGTGAGGACACAGGCAGAGCTCCCCCAGCCAGCATGCTTGTTCTCAGCTTCCCCCCACCCACTCGGTGGCATCTGGAACAGGCTGCCCTGCCTCAGCCCTCACCCGGCCCCAGACCAGTGGACGTGCCCCTCTGTGTCCTCCACTCCCCTGTCCTCACACTCTACCCAACATGCCGCCTTCCTCTTTTGTGCTATATGGAATTTGCAAGAAAGAAGATGCATTATTCTCTCTCAGGAATGAAAGCAAAAGCTATTGCTGTGTGTTCTCTGACAATAAAGGAGTTTTCAATTCATGGGAAAAGTTAGAATAGTTTCAGGTGGCTTAACTTGGATACCTAAAAAGGCTTGGTAATTATCCCCTCCTTCACAGCAAGTTCTCTCTCCTCGTCTCCACTTCCACATTTACCTGCCCTTCATGCAAACACAACAGCCCACCATTTGCTCAAAGTTTTAATGCAAACAAGACAAAACTGTATCTCTTTTTTTTAAAAAGTCAAATACACATAGATCATGAATACATTTATGCATATTTGGGGTACAATGTGTTGATTTTTTTTAATACGATCTGTCGTGGTTACATCAAACCATTCAACATAGCATATGCCCAGATTAGCCTGTAGTTCCAACTGCAGCAGAGATCAGAAGAACCAGGCTCATCCCCACCCTCTGCAAAGGAGCACGAGCGCGCACACACACACAAACTCACAAACTACAGACACACAAATAGAGACACCACAGACACACATGTGCGCACTCACCCAATCCTCGAACCATGCCACTGTGTTTGAATTATAACTCAGACCATCTCAACACATGGAGACTACAAACTAAAGGAGGATTTTAAGTACCCGAGAAGACCATCATCTTCTGGATGGGTTGGGAAGTAGAGTTGTCTCTCCCAATTATGCAGGATGTGGTTTGAACTCATCTTCATGTCCTATTGGGTTCCGGAAACTCAGCCTTGCTCGGGGGCAGGGAGTCCACAGGAATCTTTCCAGGGACACTGAAATGTGTTCACTACAGCAGGCAGAGATAGTATTAACTAGTCTCCAATCTGTGGTGAAGTGTCCCCAACTTAAATAAAGAAATGATTCACATTTTCAATATATATTGAATAGTAAGAGGGATGGAGGAGGGACTAGAGAGGAGCACACAACTCCACGACCAGAGCTGCAAATCCTAACTAGGTTACAGGCATCAGTGCCCAGCCCCGCCGTCTGGGCATTTTGCAGACCTGAATTGATTAATTTCCCTCTCTTCAGACTCCTTCAAGAACCACACTGGACTCCTAAAGCCTGGGGCCCAAACCTTGTAACCTGGTGTCCACACCCTTCACCAGTGTAAGGAGGGATGATCCATTTCTTCCTGTTGGTCTGTGTTCTGAAATCTGGCTACACTCATTTAGTAATTCCAGAGGCTTTTCTAACATAGGCTATCTCTTGTCTACAAATAATAATGAGATTTTCTCCACTTTCCAATCTGTATACTTTTTATATCTTTTTCTTGCCTTAATGTACTGGGTAGGACATAAGGCACAAAGCTGAATGGGAGTAGTGAATCAAACATCTTTCTTGTTTCCAATATCAGAGAAAAAGCATCTGTTATTAATTGCTAGTCTAATTCCTTTATGATCAGAGAACATACAGTATTATTTCAAATCATTGAGATCTGGCAAATTTGTTTCATGATATGACCTAATTAGAACATCTCTAGTCAACTTTCCCACGTGCACTGGGCAGAGCGTGTTTGCTGCTCTTGCCACACTCTGTGTTCCATAAACACTGGTCGGGCCCTGGTGGGGGATGGTGAAGTTCAGTGCTGTGTTCCTGCTGATTCTCCAGATACCGGTTCCATTACCGGGAGTGTTAATGTTTCTGACTATAATTGTGCATTTCTCCTTTCAATTTTGTCCAGTTTTGTTTCATGTTTTGAACTTATGTTACAAAGCCACAAGGATGAATCACATGCAAGAGCTGAAGGAACCGATTTCACCTCTTCATGTGAGGTGCTGCAAAGTCAAGTTGTGAGGATATAGATGCAGGGAGAAGAATTTGTGACCAGATTTATGGTCCACCACAAGTCTTAAAAAGTTGAAAGTAGACTGGACAAATTAGTATATAGAACCTATAGTAGGTTCGCTTCTATTGTGATTGGTGCTTACAGGGAAGGATTATGAAGTTCAAGTTCAAGATGGTAACATTTTGCAATGTGAAAGAACTTAAATCCATCATTACATCATTCGCCAAAACTTAGAAATAGAACATATCTCAAACTCGGTAATTAAAACCATGGGCTAGATTAGTTCTTGAGGGTAGGAACACAGAGACATTAACTCTTTACTTGATGAGAAAAATGGTGATTAGCTACACATGAATTTTAGGTGGCTTGCTTATGCCATGCTTAATTGAAAGGAGATAAATTGTTCATGTCATCCAATGAACAATCTTGGCCTCAGCTTCTTAACAAAGATTATATCAAATACTTGGCCTTGTCAATAAACAGTACAGCCCATTTAAACACTTTGACTCTTTCACAGATAAGCAGTTTGAGTAATTACCCAAAATTATCATCCTATTCACTGAAATCAGTTTCCAGAAATAAAAGAGATAGTTTGAACTGCATAGCCTAAGTTACAGAATTGAAAAGTGAATTTGGGAAATAAACATCTAAAAATAGACCAGTATGGTTAAATTGGTTTTCTAAATTAACATTGGTAGCGTGGCTGAAGAGTTACAAATAGCAAATAATTGTAGAATAAAGCAAGATGATACTGAAAAACAATATGGCAATGTGAGAGTGCCAGGAGGCGACAAATAGCTCGGAAGAAGTTATCCTAAATATAAAAACAATTGTGCAAAGTCTCTAATCATGGGCAGAGTGCGAACATTTGCAAATAGCTGTTTGCCTTTAAAAAGCAAGAAAACTAAATATTGCCACCATTTAAATCACACAAAACTGAATCCTGTGTTTCACATCAGTGTGAAATGTAAGTTTCAACGCCGATTTTTTGGTGCCAAAGAAGAGATGTCAAGTTTCTGGTTCTCAATTAAGAAATAATCAATAATGAAGGCAAAATTAATAATTAATTCTGTCTGAATTCCAATTTCTATTTTTCAAATTTGGGTTAAAATAGAACCTCCAATGCATGCTTGTATTATGTTACATACATATCCCATAGTGCAGTAAAAATAATAGAATGTTATTGCTTTTTGGCGGTTGACTTTTCTTACATCTCACCCTCTTCCCTCTACCCTGCCTATCTGACCTCCACAGGCTTTGAATCTGCACCCCTGGAAATTGGCTGAATAAGATTAAAACAGATGCCAGAGGCACTAATCTATGAAAAGCAACCAAACCCGAGTAAACCAATAACATGTAAACTTGTTCTACTCTCACAAAGTAGGACACACCACCTAGTTTTTTAAAAAACATGTCTCTCTTTCACCTTTCCCTGTATTCCTGTGCTATAATTGGGTTTTAGCCTTCATATGAAAGCTATAAATTAGCTTCATATTAGGGCTGAGAACTAAAAAAGTATTGGATACTTTTTCTTCCATTCTTGAGATACTTTGCTAAGAAGAATATCCTGAATCCTCAATAATTAAAAAAAAAAGAAGAATACCTTCTGTGTTTAAGGTATTACTTAGAAACCACCTTGAAACTATTACATTTGTACATGAAAAATGTATTAGATTATGAATTAACATCACTGCCATTTGCCTACAGTTGTCAATTTAGTTCAGAGCACTGGACTAGGAGTCAGTGGGTTGAGTCTCTTCTCTGCTTTGTTCCCAGAACTCAGCAGGGTGCCAAGAACACAGTAGGTGCTCATTAAATCTTTGCTAAATATCAAATGAAGAGGTAAGGTCCAACACTGGCTGTGCTTCTTGCTAGCCATGAGACATATCTGTTTTCTCATCTGTGAAATGAGAAAAGTAATATTTCCCTCCAGCCCCCAAATGTTGTTTTCTACATCAGATGAACTAAAACATGGAAAAACATGTTTTCTTCATCTTTGAAGACAGAAATACTCTTCAAAATTCGGCATACATGCTGTACAGGCAAAAAATAAACTCTCTTCTTACCCTTCTAAGTTCTTAGCTGAGACAGACCCTTGGGGCAAAAAAATGGATTAACGAGAGGAAAACAAATAGAGGTTTATTAGCATGTCTTCCTCTGGTATACATGGAAGATACCCTTTCAAAGAGGTGGCTAGATTTCAGGCTTTAAATCCCATCTCCCACCCAAACAATTGTAGGGGAAAACAGCAGAGAGGAAAGGACCAGGTGTCAGGAGGGAAGTGTCCAGAGATGGGAAGAGAAGCTCCCGTTTCTGTATCAGGCACAAAGTTCGTTCCTTAGCACCATTGGCCTGTTTAATCCTCACAGCTAGTATCAGTTCCATTTTGCAGAACTAGAAACTGAGGCACTGATGTTAAGTAACTTGCCTCAAGTGTCATGGCTAAAAAGGGGCAGAGTGACGCTTGGGCACTACACCCCTACACTAACCACTGTCCATTTGTTCATTCCAGAAGTATTTATTTATTAAGCACCTACCGTGTGTCAAGTTCAGGTGGGCATTAAGCAGATAACCTGCCTTTGTGTCAAGGAAAAAGAAAGTACATAGGGTAGAGGAGAAAAACAAAAATGAGAACATGAATGCAGAGTATGCTGTGTTACTTGTTCCTTTGATTGACCTCAGGAGAAACAACATTTCTTTTTCCTTTTCTCCCCGCCCCCCTTTTTTTTTGTGACCACTCTCTGAGCTTCTGAAATCTCTCTGCTCTCTGTTTGAACTTGAGCAAATATAAAACTTATACTTTCTCTGTTCCTGGAGCTTTCAGAATCTCAAAACATTTGGTTTAGATTAAATCCGTTGACTGAAGCATTACAATTCGGCTTCAACAGAGATGATCCCATCAACCGTCGCCTTATCTAACCTAACGGCTTATTACAGTAACAGAGTACACTAGTCAGGGGGCAAGGGCAAGGCCGGGGGAGAAGGTCACTCACTTTTAGCAGCAACATGTACACACAAGGTGGTGTCCTTTTAGAAGCGAGAGAAATAGATTCATAAAATCCAATCAGGAGCATGTGTGTGCATTTATATGAGCCATTTTTTTTTTTTTGGCCTGAATCTAAATTATAGAGATTTTAATAGCTCCAGTAATTAGACAAGTATGCCGTCAACCCCATTATGTTCCTGTGTAATATCACACTCCCTAGGGCCCACCTTCCCTGCTTGCTGTACTCCCTGCAGGGGCCCCCTTCCCCCTTATTTTCTACCATAGGGAGGCGGTTTTCTTTTCAAAGAGCTTACTGTTCACATTGTTTTTATCCCCTCCATCTGATCCGGAGGTTGGATTTGCTTTCTCAGGGGTTTCATCATTGCATCGTCCAGTCGTGTAAGAAAAGGACAGAGCAGGTTCTGGCAGCTCATTTACATCCCCACAGTGCCCGATGCACCCGCTGTGGAGCACAGGGGACTGATAACTTAAGAAGGGACTTAGCACAATGCTTGGCACAAGGTAAACACCTCGAAATTGTTTACAGCTGAGTGTACCTTTAAAAAGTCTGATCATATTGACTTTAAAGGGGGCAGAACAAAATAGCCATATTTACTATCTCAAATCATGGATTCTTTGTGCGGAAAACTGCCTTCTGTTCCCCGACCGACTCTCATTATTTTTTTCTCTCTTGCATTTTGCAGCTTTCTCTTTATCCCTAGTTATACTTCCTCAGCATAGATCGTCTCCTTGCAGAGGCCGGGGGTTATATCTCAAGGTACTAGTAAGCATTTCAGATTTTCCTTATTGATGTTTCTTCTAGAACTAAAAAGAAAAAAAAACTTTTGATAATTTAAAATTAAGGCCAGGATATGCTGTATCACTAAAACAATGCGGTTTGTCTAATTAAGGGAATGACTTTTTCCGTCTGTGTATACTGTACATATTTTTCTAGGGGCTGTCAGAAACCAGCTTTCATTGCCATTTGCTTTCTGGGATTCTTTTTCCTAAAGAAATTCTCAAGATTAATTAAAGAAAGATGTGTGGAATTTAATATCCTGACGTCAAGATTTCCTATTCAGTTCCTCCCAGCCAGAAAGAAAAAAAAAAATCTAAATGGACTATCTTTCTTTCAAAGGATCTAAAAGTTGTCCCTGAAAGCAACTCTAGAAGTCTATGAAGTTCCCCCCTACTATCTTAAAAAAAAAAAATAAACAACCAAATCCCCCAAACAACATGAAAAAAAAAAATGTTTAAATCATGTTTGTAATTGAGTTAGTTGTCAATGGCAAATTGGTATTCTCTTCTCTACGGAGTGGGAATTAGACAGAAACAGTGCTGTGATGTTTCCTAAGACTGAATCTACCACATCTAAAAATCTTTTCTCCTGAGAATGATAAAGGGATAATGAGCTGGGTTACTTTTAAAAGACAATCACAATTTACTACACAAATAAATCTAGTTTTAAAATACGTGTGTGTGTTTTCGGCCCTAATGACTGAAAATGTTAAACTAAATATTTTGCTTAAATAAATAAAGTCGAAGGGGCTATATGAGCAAATTAGAATGCAGAAGCTGCCTCTGCCACTGCCACCAGTTTCCAGTAGGAGAGAATGGCTAATTCATATGCGATGGAGAAAGAAAGGCTGCCCAGGGAGGAGCCCAACTATTCAGCATTTTGCTCCTGGTCAGGATTGATTCCAGATGTAGGAGGTAAATGCTAGAAAGAGTTTGGAAAATGGAGTGGAAATGAAAAGTCCCTCAGGCCATTTGAGTGCTGATGACAGACGAGGTAGGTATTTTCAGGTAACTAATGAACTTGCTGGGAGCTTGGAGAGTGCTCAGTCCAGTAGATATTTAACAGGCAGGAAAGACCCAGCTGAGATGCATGGCTGCCCCCATGCATGCATCCGTGGGGCATGCACCGTGCCCCACAAACTAAGGGAAACACGAAGTCCTGAGAGTGACACATAAACACGTGTATAAAAAGCTAAGACACAGCTACTCTAGAAATAAGCTGAATTTAAGTCCTTTCCTAAAGCTAAGTCAAAATTTGTGAATTTTTTCCAACTTCTCGTTATTTGATTTATCATGATTATTTCATTGTTTGAAGAAATGTTAAAAAAAAAAGTCTCACCATGTGTTAAGTCCCAAGGCAGAGTAAAAGACGTGGAAGTGACCCAGACACGGGTTTAAATATTGGCTCTGCCACTTGCTAACTCAGTATTGAACAAGTTAACTCTCAGTATCCATATCTATAAAGTGAGTATAATATTAGTATTTATTTTATATGAGTTGTGAGAATTAAATGAGGTGATACATGTAAAGCATTTAGCCTAACGCTCAATCAATGCCTAATAAGTGTAAAGATAATGATTTTTCTTACTTGAGGAATGGAGGTTGGACTCAGAGGTGAGACATAAACTCAGCATTGAAAGAGTTTAATTTTTGATAGTGAATATTTTATGATTCACAAGCCAGTCATGTCATTAGTAGACGTCTGCCATTTTCAACTTCAGCATGGTATTTTAGTTAGGGATCTTGGTTGTAAGCAAGAGAAATCTAGAATTCAAAACATAAGCAACAAGGCCTCACATGAAGGGAAGTAGGGGGCTCACAGAATTGAGTAAGACTTGGATATAGATAGGAAGCCTGGGAAGCTGAAAGCAAAAAACAGAACAAGAGCCACAGAAACCTCTGGTATTCAGGGCAGGTGGTGGTTGAGTGACTTCCTATTATTACTGTTGATCCAAGACCTCCGGATTCCCAACATTCCAAGTCTCAGGAGAGAAGACCATGCCTGATTGCCCAGGCTGAGTTTACATGCCCAAATTCTGACTCCATGAGAGGACAGGGAAAGGAATGACATAAGGAAGATGAGCCTTGAGATCACCCTCTCAGTGCCATCATAGCTACAGCTACAAGGGGGAATTGGGTGACTATAAAGAAGGAAACGGGTGCTGGTGGTCCACACTCACAAGTTTCCATCATTACTGACCCACCCTTCTATAATGTTCTCCCACAGAACCTTAAAACCCTTAAAACCTTTGCTGGGTTTTAAGCCACTCTCCCAGGTTAAATGACCATGTCGCTTAGGTCACACTCCCAAGTTTTAAGAGCTGAAGAAAATTTCAAGGCAACCAACAGTTTCTTTTGAGTGAAAGCAGTGCCTGACTCCATCTCCGACCTCTCCTTCTCCAAGACTAGACAGGTAGATTGCTGAGGAGGTGACAAGTGCTCTGAGAAGAAAGACCATCTAGACACACACACACACACACACACTGAAAGGGCTGGAAAGTTCAAGCTGGATTGCAACATACAGTTGTGCAGATTTTCCACTACACAGAGGGCCAGTGTAGGATGAAATTTAGTCTTAACTCGTCTCTTTAGGCCTCTGACCAGAGGCAGAGGCTTTTTCTTGTAATTTCCATATACTCCCATGTTGCCAAGCACTAAAGATGTAGTGTAGCATTCGCTCAGAAAGGGCATCATTTTCTTAATGAGCTAATGCTGACACTTGCTAAATCCCACACTGCCCCCAAAGGAAGGAGAAAACAAAGGAAACAAGATGGTTCCTCTCTCCATTCCTTCCCTTTAGCACTTCTTTCTTATGCTTCTCTTCTTCTTTCTCCTGGAATCAAAGAATCTCAGGATGGAAGAAGCCTTGGACAACTTTTCAACACATAGCTGACATTTGAAATGTAACCTCCTGGCCAGCATAACATCTGAGACAATTGGACAACTTGTCATCCAGAGTTAAGCACCTCTGTAGACAGAAAGTTTACCACCTTACTCCTAATTATGTGCTTGTAATTTCTACTCACCCAATTAGTTGTATGTATGTGGCTATGATGAACAACTTTTTCTTTTTTTTTTTTTTTTTTTTGAGACAGAGCCTCAAGCCGTCACCCTGGTGGCATCACAGCTCACAGCAACCTCCAATTCCTGGGCTCAAGCAAGTCTCCTGCCTCTGCCTCCCAAGTAGCTGGGACTACAGGTGCCTGCCACCACGCCCGGCCATTTTTTGGTTGCAGCCGTCATTGTTGTTTGGCGGGCCCGGGCTGGATTCGAACCCGCCAGCTCAGGTG